>CAOJCR012219488.1:0-11667 GCA_948330485.1 Euphorbia neoarborescens | reverse complement strand
TTAAAGTTGTGAACAGAAGATGTTCGCTTCATAAAAGGATACCACAACCTCTGATGTTTCAGAAAGTAGACAAAGTGTTCATATTTTTGATGCTGAGGTGTCAGCAGAAGCCTACCTAGGGCACCGTCGAAGTTGATATCTAAATTTTGAAATAGCCAATACTCAACTATAAGACTTGCTCACGCATTTGGGTACAATTGGACAGGACAGATATCAAAAGCGGATAATATTTTGGCTAATCCGGAAGTAAGGGGATAATGGAAACCATTATCGATGTGATGAAGATAAATGGTGAAATAACCCTCACGTGGGTTATTGGCCCTATCTGATTGATTTGGTAATAAAATTTCTATCTCCGCCATCCAAGGGAAACAATTGCGATATTGCTCAATATGATCCGAATGGATCTCGCAAGCAATATCCTTAACTCTAATTACTTCCTTGGCAGAAGGACGACTCGGTCTAACTGAATATCCCACTGGAGCAATCCTAGGGACATCTATGGGAGAACCTGAGGGGTCTGGCATGATTATTATAGGTAAATGACGATTGCCAAGCCTATTGTTATCAAAGAAACCAGAAAAGTCATTGATGGATGAACTCGGTTTAAATTCGTCTATGATTCTATCTAAATCTTCAGAAGTTGAGGGTGGGTGCAAAGAACGCATAGCCTGAGTTTTATTCACTAAGAGCCATGCAACATTCAAAGAACCCTTCTACTGTAAAAGCAAAACCCTAGAAACTCAGGGTAAATAGAAATAGAAGGAATGGAGATTTAGTACCTTATTTGAAAGTAGTTGAAGCAGTAGATTCAAGAAAGCTCCAAGAAAATGCGAAAGAGAGAGAGAAAGGAATAGGCAGCAAAAGTAAAGTATGGAAAAGAAAAAGTTTGTTATTTATAGGCAGAAAAGAGGATGGTGAAACAACGGCTAGGGTTCTGTCATAATGCGTGGACAGGTGGAGGACGCAGGTTGGGTGGCACGAGTATCGATGTGCAGCGTCATAAATGCAATAAGTTTTTTAAAGATTTTTAAAGTTGGAGAGGCGGTTTTGTTAAACTTGAACAAATATCTCAAACGGCTAGTTCAATCTTCAAAGGTCTCAAGTTATTGCGGAGGACTACTGATGACAATTAGTAACATTTTATATATAAACCGAGTCTATATGGCTTCCGGTAAAATCGGATGACGTCAGCAAGAAGATCATATGTTTCGAAGACCGAGTCTAATATCTGAAGGGCCGGATCTTATAATCGGATCGACTCTCATATGGACCGAATCCTTATATCATGGATCGAACCAGGTCATTATAAGCGACTCGTTTGCCCAAATAAGGGAATCGATGACGTGGTTACAGAACCGTGCCACGCTGTAAAGTTTGTCCCCTAAAAGAAGACAAAGAACATTCCAAAACAGAAATCAGTTACCAAAACTACTTGTATAAAGGACCCTTTGCTCATATAAATGGGTACGTTTTTATATTACATTTTTCTCTGATTTGATCTGTAAATTCTTTAAAGCATTTTGCTGACTTAAGCATCGGAGAGTCCCCCAAATCTTACCACCGGTGTCTTTTTTCTCTATTTTCAGATAGTTCAAACAGTGGAGAAAGTTTTTTGATCGGAGATATCATCGGAGAAGAACATTAACTTTTCTCAAAATTATATATATATATATATATATATATATATATATATATATATATATATTGTAAGCTCTAGTAAGATTTTGATGTTAAACTCTATAATAAAAATATTAAATTTATATTTTAGTAATTAAGAAAATTATTAATCTTAAACGGTTGAATAATCAAATCATTTGCTAAACCAATGAATGATTAATTTTAGGTGATAATTATATAAAAAAATTTCTAGTTTAATTTGTTACAAATAAAAAATTGATATTATATTTTTTTATAAATAAAGAAATGAGAAAAATTAAGTTAAAAATATAACCAGTGGTGGTGTCATGATTATAATTTGGGTCGGACAATTTTTTTTTATATTGAACAAATATTCTAACCGAATAATAACAAAATCTAATGTACAAACATAATTAGAAGCTTTATCACAACCTTTTATTAGTTTAAGGAAATTGATGTTCAATTGGTTGACAAATGACCTTTAGCTAAGTATTTCCTTCTTAATGTATCTCTCATCTCTAAGGAAAAACTATCAATTGGATTTCTCAAATCCGGATCACTAATTATTTCATTATTAGAAACTTCAACCTTTACACGAGGTCTTTTTTCACTAAATTGATCAATAAGAGTTTCATTTTTCACTGTTGATAATTCAGAAGTTGATGAAGGATGCGAATTTATTAGCATGAAGTACTTTTTCATTTTTGTAATTCCTATTAATAGCAATATCAATTTATCAATGCATTAAACAAAATCAATTCAATTTCATGATCACAATTTCATCACACGATTCAATTTTATCACACAATTCCATCAACCAATTTCATCATCACCAATTTCATCACACAATTCAATGTCATCACACAATTCCATCAAACAATATCAATTTATTAAAAAAATCCATCACACAATTCAATTTTATCACACAATTCTTATATCTTAAATCTTAAAAAAAATTTAAATTAAACCCTAAGTCTTAAATCTTAAAAAATCTTAAAATTTAAATGTTAGAGAAAATAAAACCTGAGCAAACCGTAAACGTGAGGGAGGCAAAGTGAAGAAGGACAAGACTGGAGTTGGTAGAGGCGGAGGAACAGTGTTGAATCGTGAGATTGAGAGAAGAGAAGAAAGGAAAATGTTGAGCTGCTGCGAATTTGAGTTAAGAAATGAGGGCTTCATTTTTATTATTATCATTTTTTTTTAATTCTAGAGCAAAACGACATTGTTTACCCTAGAATTAAAAAAGAAAAGGAAAAAAATAAGTGGAAGATTTTGGTGTGGTGGAGTGAAGGGAGGCCAAGTGAGGGCATCATAGTGACAGAATGTCGCCTACTGCCGAATCTTTATTTTTTCCGGTGAAAGTGTGACGAGTGCCCCTCCTCGCCAAACTCTATGACCACTCCTAAATATAACCCTATAATTTACCTTTTTTACAAATAAAACCATATGGTTTACCTATTTTATAAATAAAACTCTTATAAAACTCTGTCACGTCAGATGCCACATAATCATTTTATATTTATTTATAAAATAATTGATCTCAGTCCTTTATTTATAAGAAAATATCATCTCAATCACTTATTTATAATAAAATCTAACTTTAGTCCTTTATTTATAACAAATTAAATAAAAAAAATTTATTTGAATTATTAGACTAACTCAATTGGTTGAACACTAATATCGATCCATATTAATAGACAGGATTTTAATCCCTTAATCCATCTAAAATTTAAAATTAGTTTCAATAAAAAAAATATAAAATTTTATTTAAAAAAAAAATAAATCACAGTAGTTCTTTTTTATAGTTACCTCTGATTTTATTAAAAGTAATATAACTGAATGTTGATTTAAATATTATTATAAAAGTGAACGTTCACTTAAATATCGTTGTGATATTTAAAATAAAAAAATTAACATACATTTAAAGAAATTGTAAAAGTGTAAATTGCCAAGTCAAGTTTCCTAATTTAGTAGCTGGTCAACGGCTGCTCATGGAGTGGCCATTAATAATAAACCAAGAACCACGGCGGTTAAAGATAGCCGCCGTCTGAATTACTGCACTGTATGAACCGCATGACTATGCAACTTGACGACAAACGTCACCTTCTAAATACCTCACACGGCTGTCTTAAAAACCGCCACGTAGCGGTAGCAGCTTCCACGTCGGCATCCCTGTCGACTTTTTATATGCCCGTACACGGTATAACCGGATACAACCGGTCTTTCTAGAGGGACACGTCAGCAGAATGGGGACACTAGGATACGCTTTTACGTATATAGCCTTGAAAGGCGTGGGAGCTTGTGGCTGAGATTTTAATGATGAATGTACTACAGGGAAATTGGGAAAAAGAAATTTGGAAAAAGTGCAAGGGTGGGCTTTATATTAATCATCCACTAAATTATTGACACTTGGCATCATCTCTGTCATCTTTCCCCTTCCAGTTTACCTTTCAGTTCATTGCAGCCTCAAATATATTTTGTTTTATTTTTTGAGAAATATAAATCCACAAGAAATTATAGTGGCTGAGATTGCTCCTCAATACTCTACTGTATTTTCTGGTGTTTCGGGACTTGGCCGATACTCGTCTTCACTTTTTTTCTCGTTTCTCTCTGCTTGTTATATTTCTCTCTAGAATCTCCTTCCGATTTTCCCTTTTTTTCGTGATTCCGATCCACGGTCGCCGGCAACCTTGAGCTCTCATGAGAGTTTCTGGCTAGTCACGACTTGCATGATCGGAGGCTACGCCAATGATTCGACAGTTTCAGCTCACTATGGCTTTACGAGAAGGTACTTTCTCTGGCTGTATTTAGGGCTTTTCTCTTCTTTTAACTCTTCTGTATGGTTGCCGGGAAAAGTTCACTTATGATAATAAATATTTTCTACTGATACTAATTCATTTCTTAATTTGCGTATGTTGAGATTGGCAGCTAAGAATAATTTGGATTTGAAATCTTGGAAAATGTTTCTCGGCAACCGGAAAGAGGAATTAGGATTTGAAAACTCGTGATGTACTGACAAAATTTATTAATGAAGGGTGGATGAATGGAAGTCTCTGTTGTTGATTACTGATTCAAGTTTCCTTTTCCTTTTTTCTTTCCTTCTCACTTTCTAAAGGATTTGGCATCTACGCGTTCGTTTTGGTGAGGATTCTGAATAAAGGAATTTACTTTTAGTCTTTCGGCGAAGCGTCTGTCTTTCTGTCTCTCCATTTCTGTCCTGGTGGATTCTTGAAATTCTTAAATTCCTGGAGAGTTTATATTCTGTTTCATGAACTCATATGAATCAGTTGCCTTCTCACAGTGTGCGTGAATTGGCATTCTAATTCCTCAAATACGGATCTCTATCGATTGTTGTGGTGTTTTTTCTTCTTTTGCAGTAGTATTCAGTAACCAGTTATTTTGGAGTTCAAAAACAACGGCTTTACTTTTAGCTTCCGAGGCAAGAAATGAACGGAGATTTCTTTTTTATCCATTGCTCATTAGAGAGGATCTGAAGCAGCGGTTTTTGCCAGGATCCAGTAATGGACACATACTCTTCTGGAGAAGACTTGGTTATTAAGGTGAAGTTAAGTTTTTCTTGGACTTCTTTTAATATTTTTTTTCCTCCTTTGGAAATTGAAGCGGTGAAATAAGCCTTGAATTATCTAATTTATGAAGTAACTTCAATGATAGACAAGAAAACCTTATACAATTACCAAGCAACGTGAACGATGGACTGAGGAGGAGCACAACCGATTTCTAGAAGCTTTAAAGCTCTATGGTAGAGCTTGGCAGCGAATAGAAGGTTATAACTTGCAATTATTTACTTATTACTAATGTGAGACTGATCAATTTTTCATTTTATTTTTAATTACAATCTATTTGAACAATTAATGTAGGGAGTGTTCTGGCTATTCCTATCAGGAAAGCCATGAGATGCTATATATTTAGTCTTAATTGGACATATGTCTCTTCTCTTCTTTGTGTTTCTTTCTTGGTGATGCACAGAACATATAGGAACCAAAACTGCAGTCCAGATCAGAAGTCATGCACAGAAGTTTTTTTCAAAGGTCAGAATGACTTCTATTCTGAAACTTTTTATCAGATTGAATTTGTTGCCTCTATGACTCTTGGTATCATTGAAGATTATGATTCTAAAAGCGTATGTCTAATTAGCTTGTTGGCTGTTTTCATGAACGAATAAATGGCAAATTATAAATTGTTGGGAACTTGGGAAATGGTAAAACAATATGTATTTGTAGCCTTTGAGTTTGTTGAATTTATATATTATTATCGTTATATTGATAAAAATGGAAATTGAAGAGTGTAGCAGTTTCACCTCCACTTTCTCCACTTTGTGGAGTTTTCCTAATTGAGCTTTGACAGTTGAAGTACTTGATAAGGAAGCAAAAAAAGGAGGAAGTCTGGGAGATATGGAAAAATTTGCCAAATGTGATCTCTATAATCTAGTCTAACTGACATAAGCTTTGTAATGTGTTTTTGTGCATTACAGTCTGTTGCATACGTACAGCACAATTCAGTTCTACTTGTGCAGTACAATTCTGCTGCATTTCCTTTATCAACCTTGTGCACACTCATGTCACAGCATAACAATCATCACAAGTACAAGTCAATTTTAGTGAAAAGAAAGAACTATAGCCATTTTCTGATACATCGACTGGTACAATAATAATTTATGCCGCTTTTTCCACGATTGGAATCAGTTGTCTTTTTTATTTATTTATTTTTTTTTTAATTTAACTAGCGAGTAAATATAATTAATTGTTTCATTCCTATCTTTTCATTATTCTGGCAAGAAATAGAAGGCATACATAGCGCAGCTGTCAAGCTTTTTATAGGTTACCTACATACTTTTTTTTTTTGCTTCTAATTTGGTCTATAAATGAAATTACTACCAAGTTTCTAGGTTAGATTAAAATTGACACAAACACACGCATGCATGCACATAACAAAATAAAAATGGAGGAATCAGTGAAAGCGGCAAGATCTCATCTTACTGCCACTTTTGACTGCATTTGAAAATCTCTTCTGGTTAATAGTTTTATTTTGATGCAGGGTCTTGCACACATTTTCCCTGCCATAAAAATGTTTAAAATATTCTCTTGTTTATTAAGATTTAAGATTGATCTTATCAAGTTCACAATTGGGAAAAGAAGGAACAATCTAAAATTACAGCAAGTTGACAGTTGATTAGCAATCATTTTGGATACGCGTCCTGTTAATACATGACATTTCGTTTGCTATTATTGTTGCAATTGTTTACTCTTGACAAATTTTCACTTTTGATGAAAAAGACTTTCACCCAATTTAAGTATGATAGTTAAACAGAGAGGCATACTGGAAACTAGCCAGGTACTAGGTGAATTAAATTTCCTTCAGTGTAGTTCATTAGTGTTTTACTTTTTAAATCCGAGAAGTCTAGTGACCGCTTGGCCAAACCAGCCCCTTTTTTTTCACCAACAGAACTGAATACGCAACTATGGTTCTTAATATGTTACTGATGAAGTTAACTAAGCAGTGTTCTCAGGCTAGAGAGTTGAAGAGATTAAGAACACTAAGAAACTTTAGTTTTGAGATCCTAAATGATGATCATGGGGGAATACTTTTGAAATGCAGTTTTTTTAGACGACGAGATTGGATCATCCTGAAAACCAGGACTTTATTTGGTTTATATAATAGCTTGGTTTTTGTGGTCATAAATTACATTGTCCTATTAGGATATTTGTATATAATCTAGCAAGGCTGCTTGTCGCAGTAAATAGAGTAATAGTTTATAATTTATGGAAAAACGAGTGTAAGGTTGTCATATAGATACATTTTTTATTCTCTAATTTTGTATTAGGAGTTATAAATCTCCCAAGGCTCTCCTGGAAATATTCCCTTGTCAAGAACCCACCCTTTGGCTTCTTAATGCAGTCTCGAATTTTCAGTCTAAAGGCATACTCTTTTCCAGAAGCCTTCTGAGGGGATTTTGTTGTAATGGTAAACATACACAAACTAATGACAATATCCCACAAAAGTGCTATTCATGCGATGTTCCTTACATCAAATTATAACTTAAGTAGTAAAGGGTATTTGTATTTGTCCAATCAAGAATCAGACTTGGTGTAACAGTAATGTGTTATGGCCCTGGGATCTATACGGGAGGGGTAAAATATTTTTGATTTGTTTGCTGTTCTTTTTCTTTGAACTTGTGATGACTAAAAATAGGGCTCATTTGCAGACAACCCTTCAATCTCTTTTAGAACTTTGTGGTGATACTGCTTGCTTTTGTTTCCTTTTTGTCAGAATAAGAGTACATAACAGTTATTTATCACTGCCACTTAACTACCTTCAGAAATTTCTTTCCCTAGGCAGACTTAATTGACACATAAATGACATCTCTCTTGAGATAGACAGTAAACTAATATTCAGAATCAGGTTATGACAACAACAAAAAGAAAAGAACGAATAATGAAGTACATTAACATCAATAACAGATCTGATGCATAACATAATGCTACTTCATTATCATCTAGACATTGGAATTAATGCTTTCACTGAGCTGCATGTGTTGGCATATGGTTTTCAAATAACATGAAATATATTAAAATGAACTGAATTGGTGCGAGGAATCTTCGCATGTTATTTTACTTTTTTCCTGAAAAATTCTGATGGCTACGTTTATAAAAACTTCAAAAATAATAATGTGTGTGAGATTAATGAACTTTGATGTTCTGTGTATACAGTTTTTTCTCTGTTTTTGCAATGTCATCTGTGAAAGGAGTTTTTGAGGAGTATCAATATGATATCTTATATGCAGACTATATAGGCACTTTTATGCTTGCGTTAACAACTCGGTGGTGCTGTTTGTGATTTTCTCTATAGTATGATGATGATAGCAATTAGTTTGTCTGCAGTTGGAGAAGGAAGCTGTTGCTAAAGGTGTTCCTATGGGACATCTTGACATAGACATTCCACCTCCACGTCCTAAAAGGAAACCAAGCAATCCCTACCCTCGTAAGACGGGTGTTGGTCCTACACCATGTCAGGTGGCTCTGAAGGATGGAAATCCAAGTCCTGTTTCTGTTCCACATTGTAAACAAGTGCTCGACTTAGAGAAAGAACCACTTCCTGAGGTGAAGACTTCTTTCTATGGCCCCCTGATACTCATTTAATTGATTTTATTTACTTGTTATAATTTTGTCACATGAGTTTAGAAACCCAATGGAGAAGAAGAGAAGAAAACAAATGCAAAGAGAAAGCAGGTTGACAGTAGCTCGGAAGTCCTTTCCCTCCATGATCCTCAGTGTTCTTCAGTTTCTTGTATGAACAAGAATTCTCCGCCAACATCAGAGGTACTAAGAAATCCATGCTCTTTCAGGGAGCTTGTACCTCCAGTGAAGAACGGGGTTCACCAGGGTGCATCTACTGAATCCTATATTACCAATGTGCTTGAAGAAAACCAAAAGCTGGATAACCCTGAAGCTAAACAGAAATTTCAGGAAAATGGTGCTAGCAATGCTTCAAAGTCAGAATCTTGTGGTGCATTGCCAACAGATGGGATGGAAGGAGTTCAGAATTATCCGAAGCATATCCCTGTGCATATTCTGGATGGGAGATTGAGGGTATGCATGCAAACTCCTTCAGATGTGACACACCCTATATTTCACCCTGTAGGAGAAGTTAATGGCCATCCCAGTTTTTACTCAGCAACCTCTGCTACTGCTGAACACCGAAACAATGAACCAAGATCTTCTGCACAATCATTTTTAAATTTTCCTCATCTCTTAACTTCAGCTCACCATAATCAGGATGACTATCGATCATTTCTCCACGTCTCGTCCGCATTTTCAAATCTTGTTGTATCTACACTGTTGCAAAATCCTCAAGCCCATGCTGCAGCAACCTTTGCTGCTACCTTTTGGCCCTATGCTAATTTGGAAACTTCTACAGACTCTCCAGCATGTGCCCAACGAGGGTTTCTATCAAGGCAAATGAACCCTGCTCCAAGTATGGCTGCCATGGCTGCTGCTACTGTGGCTGCTGCAACAGCATGGTGGGCAGCTCATGGACTACTACCCCTTTGTGCTCCAACGTTTACTTGCCCTCCAAAATCTGCAACTGCTGTTCCATCAGCAGATGCCGACCAAGTTCTTGCAACCAAGATAGACAGAAACGAAACTGCTCGAGAAAACCCTCCTTTGCAAGATCAGCTATTAGATTCAACAAAATCTGAAGTTTTGCCAGCTCAAAATTCGACCTCCAAATCACCGACATTGTCAGTGTCTGATTCTGAAGAGAGCAGAGATCCTAAGCAAAACACTGGACCAAAATCTAATCTTGAGTTGGCGGCAGCAGCACCTGAGATCCATGACTTGGGAAAAGCCAACAACAGAAAGCAGGTCGACCGTTCTTCGTGTGGTTCAAACACATCTGGAAGTGAAGCGGAGACAGATGCACTGGAGAAGCTTAAGAAAGACAAGGAAGAGTCTAAAGAAGCAGACACAAATCATCCAGCTTCTGAATCTAATAGTCGTCGCAGTAGAAGTAGCAGCAACATCAGTGATCCTTGGAAGGAGGTCTCTGAAGAGGTAACTGTTGGAAACACGCTGTATCTTTTGTAAATGCTTGAACAATAACGATAACTAAAAAACACAAATAAACTTCAAACCGAAAATGCAGAAACTATAAAAAGGGATAGAAAGCTTGATTGTTCTGTGCAGATAATAACTGCTATCCTTAAAAATATTTTCCCACAAGTTGCTACTTATACTATGGCAGTTTCCTCTTGGACCAAACAACTGAAGTACAACTTTCTTAGCTAGCAACAAGTTGGACAAGAAAAAATTTATGAACTGCATACAGAATATGCTTACAGTTCTTTGTATTTATGTGTCAGGATCATAAGCCAGCTTGGTAGTTATGAATTAATTTAACACCGTAGGAAGTAGGCCTACATGTACTTGCAAATTTAGCCTATTGAATGGCAAAGGTTATGTAGGAACCTATAGCTGACTTGATCTGTTTTCAGTGTCATCATGCAATTCTGTTCTTTCATTTAGCACTTCTGATTTAACATGGTTTGCATGATCGTTTAGCATTTTCTTTATTTTTAATTCTCTTAGCCTAAAGATTTTGAGGAACATCTACTATCACTAGATAAGCAGCTATGTGCTTGAAATAATCGACTTTTATTTATTTGGGTTTTGAATCAAAGGGTTAAAAATACTCAATAGGCTGGTTTAAGCACACATATAATTTGAAAGAACTTGAAAATTTCAAATCTTCATAGTTGTCGTATTGTTTATAACAGAAGAATAAAGCATAATAATCTGTCTTTAATATACTTCTGAACATTTTTTGTCATTAATTCATCAGGGGCGGCTGGCTTTTCAAGCTCTTTTCTCGAGAGAGATACTGCCACAGAGCTTCTCGCCTCCGCATGCTCTGAAGAGCGGTATCAGCCAGGATAATGGCATTGAAGTCGAACAGCAGAACAATGATGACAAAAATGAAACTGCCTCTAGATTGAACCTTAACAGCAACTCATGGCTTCACTGTAACCATGATGAAGTGGAGAAAAACACACTGCCTACGGTTGATTATATGAACAACGAGGAGGAACTGCCACTAACAATCGGGCTTGGACACGGAAAGCTGAAGGCCAGTCGAATGGGATTTAAACCTTACAAAAGGTGCTCAGTGGAGGCCAAAGAAAACAGGATGGTGACTGCCTCCATCCAAGGTGAGGAGAAATGCCCAAAGCGGATACGTGTGGAAGGAGAACCTTCAACTTGATAATTGCTCGCTTAAACAGAAGAAATAATTATTTTTTTCTGCGTGCAATTTTTATGATTTCTTTCCCCATTTATCTATTTTAATTGCCTGTTTAAATTTAGTGTATCTGCAGCTCACGAGACTTATCGTGCTAGTGTGTGTAACTTATATATCCTGCATTGAACCAACCAACTGCATTTAGAGACCTGTTTGAGTAGAGACATAGCTAGGACCATCAGGAACTTAATGGGGTAGCATACCCTATTC
>CAOJCR012217969.1:0-17268 GCA_948330485.1 Euphorbia neoarborescens | reverse complement strand
CGTTTTCAGTATAAGTTGGAACTGCTTAGATAGTACTTGTGATTGTATTCATTATTAATCGTTTCATACCTATTAATTGACCTTGCTATTGAGATTAGGATTTATGGATGTTTATCGATGTTGATTGAATGCATGTTGTTTTGATAGCTTCGTAATCTGAAAAATCTATTTAATTCATATCTGTTACGAGACCTAGCTTGACAACTAGGAAACCGGAGGATTGACAAACCCTGGAGCTTAAGTGTACTTAGTTTCTGATTCATAGACCTAGGGGGGCCGTTTGGATCACCTTACCCTAGATGCTTCAAACAGTAGGATAAACTATCGAAACTCTTGCATGATTTTAATATTTGATTTCTTTTATTTCCCTAATTTTGATCGGTTTGTAAGATTGATAGGGTTCATCCCCATTAATATTCATAAAGACAGTTGGAAATCATTTGATTGATTGTTAATCCGGATCAAGGAGTTAATATGGTAATTGATCGTAGTTAGGAGTAGGAGTAGGTTAACTTAGTTTAAATTTAGCATTATTAAACCGCCTATAACACGCTTAAACCCTAGATTAGATTTTGTGTAGAAATAATTTCTCTGTGGGATCGATACCTGGACTTAAAATCCAGCTTTTATTACTTGACAACGACAGGGTACACTGCCCTAGAGTTGAGCGTTCGGCACTTTCACTTATTGTTATTAAAATTCATATCACGCTGAAGCGACACCATAACTCATTGCTTGCTATGGATGAACATAATATATATATATGTATGTATATCTCTTCTTTCCCATTTTCATTCCTTTTAATAATTTATTTATCATCCTTTGATTTTAATTTTCTTTTTCTAATTATAAATATCATACATCATCATTTATTTATTTAATTAAATAAAAATAATGTAGATGAAATATAATTAGGGTGAGAAAGATCGGGTTTATGGTCGGGACCTGTAGCTCAAACTCAAAAGAAAAGCAATTGATTTGGATTCTTCGTGGTGTACCGTTGAAGTCATCGGTCTTCTTTCAATCAACTCAAACAGATATTAAAAATGGATATTAAAACGAGAAAAGTAATTGGCGAAAGCCATTTTCATCATAGCCTTAGGATTAAATTCCCGGTGCTCACAGTTGCCCCTCTTGTGAAGAAATTATGTTGTAGATAGAATTTTTGAACACAATATGAGCATACCGTAAACTGGTTTGCAATCCTTAACCTTGTAGTGTGTCGAACCAAGGGTGGGATTGCTCGGCTGCATTCATTCTCTCTCCGAGAGAACCAGTACAGGCCTGGGTTTCCATGCATTGCGAGGGCTGGTTGTTCACTCTTTGATTCTTAAGCTTGTGTTAAGAGAGTGATGTCGTTTCTCTCGTATTTGTCTCTTAATCGACTACTTTGGAAACAAAAAATTTTGCCCCTTCGATTAAGAGATAAAGGAGGGAGAAGCGGATTGGACTTATTATCAATGTCAGATAATAGATGATAGATTCTCAACTCTGTTTGACACTAACGTGGAGCATGTGAGAGGATTTTTCCTAATGACCCTATGTGGAGGACCCCTTAGTCTAGGCGCTGGCTAGCTTCTCCTTGGTGGCTTGACTTGGGTGAGGCTGAAGATGATGAGATTTCTTATTGTTTCCCTCTAGATGCCTCGTCTGATGATTCCTCGGGGACGTTTAGACTGTTTCACTTTTTGAGATGCCTCTGATTTGATATCTGAACCTTCGAGAGTCTCTTAACCCTTGCCCCAGTAAGCTGTTGGCCGGACTTATCTTGACATCCAAAGACTTCTAAACAGTTAGGTCTGGCAGGTTACTTTTGAATGTAATTTGAAAATCATTGGGTTTCTCTTTTTCTAAGACGGGATTTAGGTTGGTTTAGGGTAATGTGAATGACATGCCCTTACTTGGATGAGAAAATGAATGGCTTCTGGTTTCATGTAAAGGACATATCCCTGGGTTTGTGATAAGAATGAAACGAATCTCAGGAGTCATGAAGATACCATATTTCTGGGTTTAGGTTTGAAGAAAGGATTTTAGGGGTCACATAGATGACATGCCCCTAGGGATGTGCTAGCATTGTAAGACTCGACTTGAAATAAATGTATCTCAAAAACTTTTAATGCAAGCTTAAATGCATGATCGTTAAATGGATGATTCTTGTGTATTCATCATGGCATTCATGTAATGTTTTAAATGCACAATGTCACATTAATGAGTTCGATCTGAACTTTTAAATAAGGAAAATGAGACATATCCCTTGACTCATCCCCTGTTGTCAGACGTCTTAGAATATTTTCCATCTGACAGCTCTCACCTTACTATATATATATATTTTTATCATTTCTTTTTTTTTATGGGAAGAGATTCCTCAAACTTCGATTGCTGATGGGAGGCTTATTGAGTTTGTTCGCTAATGTTGAGTTTGCGTTGAGGTCGTCTGTTGTGTTAATGGCTTGATAATGTAGAGAGCGGTGGCACTATTTCGATTTCGGTCGAACCATCGCATCATGTTCTCCTCAATCATTGTTTTACGGCTTCTGCAATTGAGAGCATTTCTTCTAAGGCAGTAGATCAAGACTGCATGATCATTTCCTTGGATTCGTATCACCACTACCGATCGTCTTTCGTTATTGGGTGATGGGGTTCACGAATTTCCCCAGTTTGAGACCTTTGCAGAAAGGATATGTTTTGCGGATTGCTTTGATTCACAGGAAGATTTTTCTTTTTGGATTCCATTTGGGATTGTTTATTATTTGAGGTTTGGTATTCGGCAATTGAGGTTCCTTTATCTTCCTTCTTTTTGGTGGAAAATATATGGCTTTGTCATTTTAACAAAGTTTGGGAATTCTGAGATGTGTATGGTTTTGGATGTAGGGGTAATCCGCTTCCGAGAACTTGGTCATGAACTTGATCTAGTGCCTTTGCATGATGCTCGGGAGTATCGTATCTCTCGAACATTACACCAATGTGTGCCTTGGTTTTCATAGACTTCTGGAAAGTTAGCCCAGTATATCCCGTCTTGGTGTAGTGTGCCATTATGTCTGCTTTGTTAGTGATAGTGAAAGATTTGTCTGATATCCACACTGTACACCTCTGTGTGTCTTCCTAGATGCCGGAGGAACCTTATCCCATTTATTATTGTCATCATCATTTCATTTTTTTCTTATTTCTCTCTTTTTCTTGGAGGTTAAGTCAAGCAATAGATGCATCATTTTCACTTATTCAAAGTTTCAAGATTGCTCTCATGCAATGATGTATTGTGGTGTTGACATATCACATGAACGTTTAGATGAATGCACAGACATATCCGAGAACAATCTATGCAAGTAAACAAAACATTGAGTTTTGCATTAAAGACTTCTTAGAGCCAAGTAGTTCAAATTAAGCCTACGGAGTGCATCACTCAGACAGACAAATATGGTGTGCAACTAGAAACGAAACATGTAAAAGATCGAATAGTTTGTCACATTCCATTCAAAGTCGAAAGAGAGCTAACAGATTGTCAAAAAGTTCTTATAAAAACAAAATACTTCCCTACATGCAGGGAGTTTTCAGATGGCATGTGTCGGCTAGTTGGGCTGTTGGAAGAAATGAGCTCACATCAGGAGCAAACGCTCATCTTCCTCCTCCTCTTCATCTAAACCAGTGTCCTCTAAACTTAGACATGAGATTAGCTTATACGCTCGGCTTTGCTGGAGGTGGCTCCGCCAAGCGACCTTCTTCAACTAGATTCTTAATTTCCAGCATCAGTCCACCACATTCGTCTGTTCTATGTCCAGTTATCACATGATAAGCACAGAAGTTCTCCCTCTGTTCTGGGAGTGGTGCAACATACGGTTTAACAAAACTTAGCAGCCCATCCTTCCTGCACTTGTAAAATATCTTGGACAGGCTCATGTCCCATGGATTCTTTGCCCCCTTTCTCCTTCTCTCTTGATTTTCGATCATCTGACTGACTGTAGAAACATCAACTGCCAGAGATGATGGGTTTGAATTTGAGGTGGACCCGAGAGATGAGGGTTCGTGATTGGGGGAAAATGCCTTAGGCTTGAATCCTAAATCCTGAGTCTATATGGGAAGGACCTCATACTTCTCAACCCTCTTTCCCATTTCAAGCACTTCCAGATAAGAGTTGAAAGTTCGGTACCGCATCTCCTTCTGATATACTTCTAAGCTACCATCTACAAGCTTAATAATCAATTCTGAAATCAGTGGCTTAACAACTAAACCATTCATGGTCTTGAGCCACCTCTGGTAATAGTCATAAAAAGGTTCACCAGGCTGCTGATGAATGGCCTCAAGGTCTTGCAGAGAATTCTTGAATTCAGTAATGTTGTAAGCATAGTTACTGACAAACGCTTTGGAGAGTTCCTCCTGGTCCCTCTTAATATCCTTAGGCTACTGGTTGTACCAACTAGTGCCTCACCATCCAGTGTGGTAGGGAACAGATGTGCAATTTGATTCTGGCTCAGTCCTGCCATGGTCAAAACAGTGACGAATTGAGCCACGTAGGAAGCTGAGAAGCCTTGCCTGTATAAGTTGGAAATCGGGCATTGAGAAGCCTAGCAGAAATCTCTCCAACCCTATGGCATGTATATTTCTTGGGCTTACGTACTTCAACTCTCTTACTGACATCATACTGAGAACCTTTTGCATTATCTCTTATTGTTCTTTCCGATGCTGCATGAACTGTTCCTATATGGCGGCTTGCCATGCCGCTTGTGGGCCAATAGGTTCAACCTGGCTGGCACCTGCCCGAGGAGACTGAAAAATGGGTACCTTTTATACGGTTTGTGGTGTAAAAGCTTCATTTTGAATGGAGGCATGTACCGGTGGTGGGTTGGCTGGTCCCATCACAGGAAGTCTTTAAGCCTCGAAAAGCGCTACGAACTTTATAGGCAGTACATCAGTAAACTGCTTTGAATTGATCAGATCTGTCATCATCTGAAATACTTATGTTCGAGTTACTAGCCTTTCCCCTGTTTCATTTTCCCCAGGCTGTACTGGATTATCCGGATTCTAAATCTGATTCAAGCCTGCCATTTTGTCTGTTACTCCCAACAAAAACTGAGGTCGCTCTAATGAAACTGTTTCTTCCTCAAACCCCACTTCTCTATCTATTTCTGACTCTGCTCGAATCAATCGGGAGCCCTACCTTTTCCAAGATACACATGGAACAGACAGGTTAGCTTGATGCATGCTTGTGTATGATATGTGGAACACGGGATGGCAATTAAATTGCATCATGATATGTCGGATATGATGTGTATATGTGACTGCAATGAACAATTATTATGACACATAGAAAGTGTAAACCAACAGAGTTGAGGACATAACAGACTTGACGGGTGTTGATCAGAGGATGTTGATAACATGATTAGAGGGTACTAATCACACATAGTAAAGACATATAACTTTCGGTTACCCGTAGATAACCAGATTTTGGGTCAGAGTGCCGACCACACGATTGGTTAGTGCTAACAACACAACAGACTCGTGATTTCCTAATCCTATATGACATGTGCTGATTCATGGCATTTAGAAATAATAAACAGATTAAATACTTACAGGCATAACAGACATTGCCTAATTCTATATGACATGTGCTGATTCATGGCATTTAGAAATAACAAACAGATTAATTACTGGCAGGCATAACAGAAAATGCCTAATACTATATGACATGTGCTGATTCATGGCATTTAGAAATAATAAACAGATTAATTACTGGTAGGCATAACAGACAATGCCTAATTCTATATGACATGTGCTGATTCATGGCATTTAGAAATAATAAATAGGTTAAATACCGAAAGGCATAACAGACAATGCCTAATTCTGTATGACATGTGCTGATTCATGGCATTTAGAAATAATAAACAGGTTAAATACCAAAAGGCATAACAAACAATGCTTAATTCTATATGACATGTGCTGATTCATGGAATAGCATATTCAAATGATGAATGACATGGTATATAGGAATGATGTATGTCATGGTGTCGTATTACATGGTATAATATGTGTGGTGATGCATGGCATGGCATGGCATTTATGTATGACATGGCATCGTGATGTGTGATATGGCATCGTATGGCTTGCTATAATATGCGCGGTGATGCATGGCATGGCATTTATGTGTGATATGGCATCGTGATGCATGATATGGAATCGTATGATAATGAATGATAGACAGACCATGATGTGTAAAATTACATAGGGAAACGTAAACACACATAAACAGAGAATAGATAGCATTCAAGAGCGATCCTATGGTTGAGCGTAGGTCGGTAAGTCTCTACCATTCCTAGGAGGGATTTCTTTACCATTGATGTGGGCATGGTAAAGGCGGATCTAACAGATTAATTTTTAGGTTTCGAAATCCTAAGGGAAGTTGCTACGGCTTCCATATGCAAGAAGCTAAAGTCCGGGTAGCAAAGGAGGGTCCCATAGCAAGATATACGCTCTTTCTCTCCCCAAATATTTTTGAACGAGAAGAGTCAGTATGAGGCTGTTGGTGGTTTTCCCGATAGATGCCCTTGGAACCGGAGAGGAACACAAGCGACATTTTCTCGAGAAACCCGAGGTAGGTATGGTTGTCCTAATGGGGTAATGCAAATCTACTGAAAATGTAAAGATATAAAAAAAGATCCATCGGATAAAAATGTTTCATTTTCAAAAATACTGTCGATTTTCTTTTTGAAGTCTTTGAAAAAGTCTTTCAAAGGCTTATCAAAAATCTTTTTCAAAAATTTTTAAGTTTTGAAAACTTTTGAAAAAAGTTTGAAAAGATTTTTCTTCTCCAGTGGAGTCGCCACTGTGAGCGCAATGACTTTTTTGTAAAACAGATTTTAACTTTTGTCACGAGCTTTTTGAAGCCCTTGAAAGCTTTAGAAAAGAAATGAGAAAAGATAAGTTATCAAAAGCTTTACTTTTGTCACGAGCGGCTTGGCGCTCTCGAAAGTAAGAGGGAGAAATTAATTTAAACAAAGAAAAGAAAATATTTTCAAATAGAATTCGAACTTGAATCCTTGAAAACGGTGTTTGGAGTCGCCACCCAGTTCTAAACCCTGTCGGAAATTTAATCACAGTATTACTCAGATCCTAGTAACGAACCCAAAACCGTGATCCAGAGATCAGGTTCGGACAAGACAGTTACTCATCCTTTTTCCAAAAGACTTTTAAAAGAAAATCGACATTATTTTAGAAAACGAAACACTTTTATTTGCAAAACCTAAAATTAATTTTAGTTTGATATTTATTTAGGCGAGCGCGTATATAAAGGCAAATAAATAAAGCAATAAAAAATACGTAATTACAACCTTTTCACAGCAAGCTATCCTAGGGGATACATTTACCAAAAACGGGGAAGGGGATACATCCATACATTCAAACATGCATAATTGCTTGAATTTAAACATTTAGTCACGTCAACATGGTTGAAATGAACATTTTAACAAGAATGGGAAGATTCGATAGCTCAGAGTCATGTGATTAGGGGGTGCTTGATCCAATGCAGTTTGTTGGATCGAACGTTTTGGGCCGAAGGATGATCTTGCGACGGTTCGAAAACATTTTGACTAATTTTATGAATGGGCTACAGTGAAATTTATTTTAGAAATTCATTAGGCTCGTATTTTAGTTTTGGAGCATGCAATTTTGGCGGGTCGATTATTCGGGAATAAATATCCTTCATGGACTTGTTCTAGCGGTCCTAAATCGGCATTTGCCAGTCTCTAAACACAGGCAAAATATTTACGATAATTTAAATCTAAGTCTCAGATGCAAATTAAAAGTGCACTAATTGAGCAACATAACATCGACACATCAAATAAATATTAAAGCGCGATGAATTAAATAAAATACGTACCAGAGATGCAACCGCCGGATATAACATGTGGTTAAACAAAACGAGCTATAAAATACTTTAAAAATAAACATTAGAATTTTTAAAGATTATCAGGAGTCTAAACCCGAAATAAAATAGATTAAAAAATAAATAAAAAGTAATTTACTAAAACAAACATTTTTCAGCTTTAGCAACGAAATTAGAGACGGACCGAAATTTCGTTGCTAAAACAAAGAAAAGGGGAATCTGCCCAAGGAAACAGCTACGGTTTTAGCAACGAAAGTTTCGTTGCTAATCCGCAGCAGACCACTTTTTCTATTTCCACGTGTTTCTTTATTTCAAACTCGATTTTAGCTCAGTTTTAACAGGAAAACATCTGAGACACTCTTAAAACAACCAACAACAAAACAAACACACAAAAGCGAGGGTTTTTGCGTGGTAAAACTCGTATAACGAAAAGATATTAAACTTGAATAAAAGCTCATAATAAAACAACAATTATGTTAACCATTTTAAACAACAACCCAGCAATAGAATGACAAAAATAAGGGAGTTTAGGCTCAGGTATACATTCTCGAGGAAATATCCAAAAGTGTTTAACGATGAAAGAACTACGAGCTACTCCGATGCTTCGCCGTTTCGAACCCGAGTTGGCTTTTCTTTTGAGTTTGTCGTTGATAGTGAAAGAAGAGAAGAAGTGATGTTGTTGCTTGAAAATGTATAAATGGTGGTTGTTGGTGATGAGTCCAGAAGAGTGAAGATGATGTCCTTGAAAAGAATATGGAAAAGAAAGTGGTGCTAACAGTGGTTGTGAATCGAAGAGAATAAGCGAAAATGAAGGTTGTTGTTTGTTTAATGGTGGAAATAAGAATGAGCTGAATGGAGGTTGCAGGTTTCGTCAATGGTGGAAATTCAAGAGCAAGAAGAAAGCCAAGACTGTCAATGGCGGAAAATGAAAGAATCTAGAAGAAGAAGAAAAGAATGAGCTGGTGTTAATGGTGATAAGAGGAAGAAAAGAGTGAGCTGCTATTTTATGGAAAATGAAAATGAAAAGTGTGAGGAGAGGTTGTTAATGGCGAACTAGAATAGAGAGAAAGAGAGCGGCTGTTAATGGCGTCCTAAATCAGGAAGAAGGAGCAGTGGAAAGCAGCGTTAATAGAGGAGTCTGCTCCTAAAAAAAGTCGAACAAGAAGAAGCTCCTGAAGTCTGTTAATGGCGAAAATAAAAAATGAAGAGCCCAAAAGGAAGTAGGGCTCACTGCTTTTGCTGGAAAATAGAGCTGAGAAAAATTGAAATCGTGAATCAGAGAGCCAAAAGCATGGTGTTCGTTCCTGGAGCAAAAAAAATGAGGAAGAAGAGAGAGCCCCTAAATCATTTTCGCTGTCCTCTTTTATTCTGTGTATTTGTTGTGTCCCCTAACTGCCCAGCATCTTTGCCAGCTCAACAATTTTGCCTCCTGCTTCCACTGAAACGATGTCGTTTTTCGTATGATTATTTTTGTAAAAAAGAATGTTGATTGTAGGATTCGTAAGTGGGTCGGCTGAGGTGAGGAGAGCGAGGTTTGTTGCGAGGCCGCAGCTCATTGCTTGATATGGATGAACATCATATATATATGTATGTATATCTCTTCTTTTCCATTTTCATTCCTTTTAATTATTTATTTATCATCATTTGATTTTAATTTTTTTTTCTAATTATAAATATTATACATCATCATTAATTTATTTAATTAAATAAAATAATGTCGATGAAATATAATTATGGTGAGAAAGATCGGGTTCATGGTCGGGCCCTGTAGCTCAAACTCAAAAGAAAAGCAATTGATTCGGATTCTTTGAGTTGTACCGCCTGAGTTGTCGGTCTTCTTTCGGTCAACTCAAACGGATATTAAAACGAGAAAAGTAATTGGCGAAAGCCATTTTCATCATATCCTTGGGATTAAAATCCCGGTGCTCACAGCTCCCTTCAATCAAAATGCAAAACCTAGTTACATATGATTATAAGGAAAAAAATTATGGCTAACCCTTAAAGAATTAACAAATTTTACTTTTAATCTAAAACTTTCTAATTTAGCAATTTACGTGATTTCGATAGAATTCCAACATAAATGTCCTTAAACTACATAAAATACAACTAATCATAATGAGGGAAATTTCAACGTAGATCTTGGATATTTGGCAAATTATGCTTTTAACCCAAAACTTACCAATTTGAAATTTTTGTGTGGTTTCAATTCCCATTTTTTGCGAAACTCAAACTTTACACTTCCAAAGAGGGAAATGTTTTGTTTAACCATTTTTCTTATCCGCCATTTATTAGATAATCATGTGTTCGGAGATTCAAAATTGGGAAAAGATACAAAACTTGACCACATTAAATCCAAACACGGCAATATAAATTGTATAATACGACCAAGTAAATTATAAAAATATAAGAAATATAACCATATAAATTGTTACAATACAACAAAGTAAATAATAAAATATGATCATACAAATCACAACATGATAAAGTAAATTAGAAAAGATGGCCAAGTAAATAAAAGTAAAATACAACCATATAGCTCAGTTGGTAAAATCACATACAGGTGCTCCTTTAAGAGAGGTCTCGAGTTCGAGCCTCAACCCACGCAGGAAGCGCATTAGAGCTGTGTGGCGGAGATTAATATGGGCCTCCCATAAATAAGGGAACCTAGATACTCCATCAAGGATAAATATAATTATAAAAAAAATTCATTCAAACTAAACCAACTTAACACGACCATATAAATCAGAAATTTGATCATACAAATTAAAAACACATGTAAATGCCTTATATTTTTAACATTAGATCATCAAATATTTTTTTTTTATAATTTTTAGTTGCGAAAAAATAAATGATACCATGTCTTTTGCAATATTATGTGCTCTCATATTTTACTTAATATGGTAGATAAAGTGATTATTATACGATTCAGCAATTCAATGTGTGTTTGTATTGAGAATAAGATGTATACATACAACCCTAGAGAGGAGAATTACAATAATAGTCCTTTACTAATTACAATTGTAATAAATCTATAACACAACTTATATCTCTAACAACCCTCTCAAGTTGAGCTGGGCAAGCTTTCACAGTCAACTTGTCACGGAGCCACTGAAAACATTGCTTAGAAAGACCCTTCGTAAGAATATCAGCAATCTGATCACGAGAACACAAGTACGAAACACGAAGAATTCCTATGCGAACTCTATCACGGACAAAGTGAAAATCTACTTCAAGATGTTTGTTGCGATTATGGAAGATAGAATTGAGAGTTAAATATGTTGCACCCAAGTTGTCGCAAAATAAGGAAGGTGGAGGAACAGTCGTGAGGCCAAGTTCCTTGAGAAACATCTGAAGCTAGTGGAGTTTAGAAGTAGCCGAAGCTAGTGCACGATACTCAGCTTCTGTGGAAGAGCGAGACACAGCTTTTTGCTTGTGAGAAGACTAGGAAATGGCATTAGCACACAAGTAAATAAGAAATCCAGATGTGTACTTCCTGTCATCAAGACAGCTCGCCCAATCCGAATCAGCAAATCCAGTAAGGATGCCTTTAGAAGGATGAACACCAAAATCAGTAGTGCTACGTAAATACCGTAAAATTCGTTTGATGGCACTATAATGCACAGTAGTCAGAGCATGCATATATTGCGAAATGCGATTCACAGCAAAGGCAACATCAGGGCGAGTGAATGTCAAGTATTAAAGACCCCCCACCACATAATGAAACATAGACGGGTCAAGAAATAGTTCACCACTCTCAAGTGTTAATTTTTCATTGCAGTTTATAGAAGAAGATATAGCACTGCAAGTGCTCATCTTAGCCCGAGCCAAGAGGTCAATGATATATTTGGTTTGATGCAAGAATAATCCAGATGGAAGCCAAGCAACTTCAATACCCAAAAAGTAATGCAACTGCCCGAGATTTTTAACTGCAAAACGAGACTGAAGAAAAGCAATAATATTGTCTAAGAATGTACGATTGTCACCCATAAGCAATATATCATCCACATAGACGAGACAAAACACCTTCACAGTAGAATTAGAGATAAAGTAGAGATAGCTGTCAGATTTTGAACCTGTGAAACCAAGCTGCATGAGAGCAGTAGTGAGACATCGGTGCCATTGGCGTGGTGCCTGTTTAAGTCTATATAAGGACTTTTTCAAGCGACAGATATAGTCAGGATGACTTGGATCAACAAAACTAGGAGGTTGAATCATGAAAACATCTTTATCCAAGGTACCATGTAAAAATGCATTTGACACATCCAATTGAGTAATCAACCATCCACGAGAGACAGCTACAGTGAGCAACATACGAATAGTAGTGGGCTTGGCTATTGGACTAAAGGTGTCATGAAAATCAATTTCAAGTCGTTGATTGAAGCCTTTGGCAACTAGCTGTGCTTTGTAGCGATCAATAGCGCCATCGAACTTCTGTTTAACTCGAAACACCCATTTGCAGCCAATAATGTTTTAAGCTTGAGTCCATAGAACAAGCTCCCACGTACCATTTTTTATCAAGGCAGTAAACTCTGAGGCCATTGCATCACGCCAAATAGGTATTTTGATAGCTTGAGTGTATGAGGTGGGCTCAAGCATAGGTTCAGCAGTGGCATTGGCAACAAGATCAAAAACTTGCTTCTGTTTTAAAGAACTAGTTTTGGCTCTAGTAAGCATAGGATGTTGAGATGGTCGAAGTAAAAGTGGTGCAACCGGTTGTAAGGGACCACTGTCGTGATGATCAACCACAATGGTAGGCCAGGAGTAGTGACCGTCATACCTCTAGAGGGAGAAGGAGATCGAGTCACAATCCTCAGGTCAGAAGCCAAACCAAGAGTCTACATGGGAACAGGGTTTGAGTTATGGATGTGGGGAAAGGGCAAGATGGGAGTTGAAGGTGGAGGTGAACTTGGAGCTCTTAAATTGGGAGTGGGCGGATTAGGCGAAGGAGAAGGATTGTAAGGTAAGGGCATGATGATTTGTGGAGCATTCGTAGTGTGTGAGGGGGATTGTGATACTGGAGCTACTGAAGTATTCTCAACATCAAATGGGAAAACCTGTTCATCAAAGAGTACATGACGTGAGATATAAATTTGACCAGAACGAAAATCAAGACATTTGTACCTCTTATGAACTTTACTGTAACCCAGGAAAACACAAGGGACAGAGCGAGATTCAAGTTTGTGCTTAGCATAGGGACGCAACTAAGGATAGCACCTGCACCCAAGAACTTTAAGAAAGTGATATCAGGACTGACACCAAATAATTTGTGAAAGGGATTATCAAAGGATATGATGCTAGTGAGAAGCCGATTAATTGTGTACACTACACATTTAAAGGTAGCCATCCAATACTTGATGAGCATATAACTATGGTGTAGTAAGGATAGACCAATTTCAACAACATGTCTGTCTTTGCTTTCAACCCTTCCATTTTTTTTAGGTGTATAAGGATAAGACACACGATGGGAAATACCATTAGTACAAAGATAGTCGGTTAAGGTTTGGAATTCCCCTCCCCAATCTGACTGGAATATTTTAATAGGCAATTGGAAATATTTTTCAACTAGTGTGCGAAATTGAATAATATATCCAACACATCAGATTTCTTTTTCATAAAATATATCCAGGTATATCTAGTGTGGTGATCTATAAATAGAACATAATAAGTAAAACCATCATAAGATGGAATAGGAGCAGGTCCCCATACATTAGTAGAGATAAGTTCAAGTGGAAAAGAAGTAACAGAGTGAGAATCAATAAATGGCAATTTATGAAATTTGCTAAGAGCACAAGCATTGCATAAAGAAATATTAGACTTCAAGAAATTGATATGATTAAATTGAAGAGTGCGTTTAGAAATTGGTAAGGCAAGATGACCCAAATAGGCATGCCAAACATTTAAACTAGCAACATTTGCTCTAGTAAATGAATTACGAGAATTTAAACAAAGGTTGTAAAGTCCATTTTCACTCCGGCCACGAAACAGGATCTCCGTCGACTCCAAATCCTTAATAAAAAAATGATCATAAAAGTATTCGACAAACACAGGATTCGAATTTGTTAGAGAAAAAATAGATAACAAGTTATGATGAGCACTAGGAACATGCAATATATTTCAAAAATGAAGATATTTAGAGCCAACACGAAAACAATTCACACCAATGTGAGCAATTGGAAGAAACTTACCATTACCAATTTGAACCTCTTTGGGTCCATGATATTCAGAGTGAAGAGCAAGGTTGTCCATATCAGATGTTAAGTGATGAGTAGCACCAGTATCAACAACCCAAGGCTAATTAGCGGCAACAAGATTGGAGGAAGAAGACTGAATACGGTGGATTATTTTGGAGATGGACAGACATTGGCTTTATGGCCTTAACCCCTGCAATTGTAGCATGTAACTTCTTCTGTGGCTTGAAAGCTTTGTTGTCGAGAATTAGAAGAACCAGAATAAGGGGCTGTATAGAACATTTGTTGTGCTTACTGTGGTTGAGAATGACCATTACCACGACTGCGATAAGTGGAAGAGCGACCTCTTCCACGTTGAGGCCGCTGTTGTGTTTGAGACGCAAATTGTGCCAAGGGTCAAATAGCAATAGATGAAGTAGTAATAGTTTGTTTAATATTTAAATCCTCTGTGAGTAACAAGCCAAGTAACATATCCAATGAAACAGAATCAGTCTTAGCAAGCATGGATCGATTGAAATCACGATAGTCGTTACCAAGTCCAGAACAAATGTAATAAACTAAATCATCTTCAAGCATAACATAACCAAGTGCAGCTAATTGATCGGCAATTCCCTTTGCACGTTAAACATAGTTTATGATAGAATCAGTACCTCGGACAATAGTTTGTGGCTAATTCCGTAAATTATGGATTTGAGGATGTGAGCCCATAGCATAAGCTATCATAATCTTGTCCAAGCTGACTTTGCAGTAGATGCACCAACAACCTACGTCATCAAATTTTCAGAAATAGATTTGAGGAGCCATCCAAGAATCTATTGATCCTTGCGTTCCCAGGCCTGAAACTCCTGTGACTCTTGCCCATTCTCAAGCAATTTCGGTGGTGGAACAACGGTACCATCAACATGGCCCATGAGGCCATATTCCTTTAGCAACGACATGATGTGTGTTTTCCAAATAAGGAAATTAGAGGCGGTTAATTTGCAGGTTGAGTGAATGACATTGGGAATTGCAGTGGAGAA
This sequence comes from Euphorbia neoarborescens, assembly GCA_948330485.1. NCBI lineage: Eukaryota > Viridiplantae > Streptophyta > Magnoliopsida > Malpighiales > Euphorbiaceae > Euphorbia > Euphorbia neoarborescens. Next base: position 2,188 of record CAOJCR012217969.1, on the reverse strand, counting down.
AATTGGTGTCATCATCGTTAAGTTGACGGAATTGTGGAGACGATGAAGGGGAAGAGATGATAGCAGAGATTGTGGCAGCAGCAGTGGAGTTTTCAGTGCTCATGATGGATCGGTATTTTGGGATTCTAAAACCCTAAAGTCTGCTCTGATACCATATACGATTCAGCAATTCAACGTGTGTTTGTATTAAGAATAAGATGTATATATACAACCCTATAGAGGAGAATTACAATAATAGTCCTTTACTAATTACAATTATAATAAATCTATAACACAACTTATATCTCTAACAATTATGAAATGTCATAAGAAATACACATGCAACTTCATTTCAATACTTAAAGCCTTGTGAGATACGATCACCATTTCATTGTATCAATATAAGCTAATGCATTTCTCAAAATTTTAGGAACCAAATCCAAAAAAAGTGGTGTTTTCTAAATAAACTATGCTAAATGCAATCGGACATATATATTTATTACCATCGAAACATACTACAAATAATAACGTTCCTTTTTTTTACATATTTTACATTGAGTGATAACCCACTAGAAACCATGTGACTTGAGCATGACTCCTGTCGTAAGGTGCCCTGCCCAATCAGCCGAGAACTGATGATTAGGCGCTTGAAGAAGCGCGATAACCGTGGAGTTCCCGGGGTACCCTGTACCGCCCATCTAGTCTTCCCGCCCCGGAAGGCGGGGCGGTCCGGAGTACTCCGGGAACTCCATAGTTAGTAGATTTCTTCCAGATGAGAGAATCTTGGCATTTAATGCAGCAATTAATAAACTGGAGGCACAAGGCGGCTCGATAAGACTACAACAGTGAAAAGGAGTCTCATCAGAAAGGTATAGTCACACATCAATATGACAGTGGTATCACCTACTACCTAGCAATGAAGACCTTACCACCTGCCACCCAATTGTGGTAAGACACGTGGAAAGTGGCCACCAATATATAACCAACAAAGCCCACCTACAGAGGGGCATCTGTTATTATTCACTCTCTCTTACACTTACATAAATTATTATTTTCTTTATAAGTCACTGACTTAAGCATCGGAGGGGATCCATCGGAGATACCCCTCTCTGGTCAAGATCCTTTGTTTTTGCAGGTCACTAGCGCATCTACAACGGACGAACAGAACCATCTCCGACGAGTTCAGCTTACACTCGTTATCAATTGGTGCGGTAAGCGTGGACCATCAGTGACGACGGCTCACCCTGTGACAAACATAAACTTTGCAGATCTCACCAACATTATCCCCATTCAATGCTGCACCAAAACTTCTTCATAGATAAGCGCTCAAGACCCCGCAATGGCTCGCTAGAGTATTATAGTTCACCACAGTATTACCCCTGAGCATGCTGCCATGCATGGGCCATCTCCTCTTCCCACAACTGCAACATTAAGCTAGCAGCTCCCAACGACAAGAACAACCACCTATCAACCACCAGTGTAAAAGTATGGTATACACTTTTATTTCAGCTTATTGTTGTATGTGATATCCAAGTACCTTTGACGGTGAGGTGGCTGATCCATCACCCCTCACCAACCACGTTTACATCAGGAAGCGATCGATCTGCTCTCCCACTTCCCCCATGTAAGTAAAGCATTAAGGCCAAGAAGCGGCGATTTGTTCCCCTTCCCTAATTTATTTGGATGGTCACGAGACGATCGATCAGCTCTCCCTCATTCGACCCATCTTTATTACAGAAGGGGTCGAGCATCTCCCCCTTTCTGTCTCTTGAAGGCCAGGAAGCGGCGACCTGCTCCCCTTCCCTGGTTTATTTGGACGGTCATGAGGCGATCGATCAGCTCTTCCTCATTTGACCCATCTTTATTACAGAAGTGGTCGAGCATCTCCCCCTCTCTGTCTCTTGAAGGCCAGGAAGTGGCGACCTGCTCCCCTTACCTGGTTTATTTGGATGGTCATAAGGTGATCGATCAGCTCTTCCTCATTCGACCCATCTTTATTATAGAAGGGGTCGAGCATCTCCCCCTCTCTGTCTCTTTAAGGCCAGGAAGCGGCGACCTGCTCCCCTTTCCTGGTATATTTGGAAGGTCATGAGGCGATCGACCAGCTCTCCCTCATTCGACCCATTTTTATTACAGTAGGGGTCGAGCTTCTCCCCCTCTCTGTCTCTTGAGGGCCAGGAAGTGGCGATTCGTTTTCCTTCCCTGGTTT
>CAOJCR012216247.1:0-11620 GCA_948330485.1 Euphorbia neoarborescens | reverse complement strand
TTATATTAGATTTTTTATTTTTTATTTAAATTTTTTTAAAATTTTAAATGTTTTTTACTATTTTATAACTTTTAATTAATATTAAACGTTCACTAATAATTTCCATTTCTTCCACTTTTTTATATTTTTATCTTTTTATCGATTGAGCGTATATATTAAAAATAAAAAAGTTGATCCGAAACATCGTCTCGGTATACGGCATTAGTTTAAACATAAAATTTAAATAACAAGAATGCTTTTGTTTGCTTATGTCTATTTTAGAAGGTCAGAATATCTCTGGTAAATCCAGTCTATCAAAATGTGATAAACCGGGTTTGTCTAGATTTTTACACATAAGTGTCATTTTGGTGGATCTGCTATCCAAATGACACTTGTGTCAAAATCTTGTGCATCCAGTCCATTATATTTTGGTGGACCGGGTGTACAAGAGACTTTCCCCCGTGTATTATTTTGGTCTATTCATCTCTTCTACAAAACTACCACAACACTACTTCTACCTACACATTAGACGACCAAATACACCCTAACGATTCCAACATTAACCATAATCACTACACTCAACGTCACTTCATCACAAATTCATCCTTTTAACAACATAAACATTCACTGCATTTTTAAGTACCATTACTGTTCCATCACTCTTCAACAAATGATATATTCTACTCCAAATTAAACTGCCAAAGAAAATTTTACGAATTTACTACTCTTCTAAACGTCAGAATATCCAAGCTACAATACATCAGCATACATATGAATATGCTTGTTGCTTCAAGGTTTGCACATTGCAGTCACATATTTTTCGCTTTTGATCGCAGTGATTTGGCCACTGATTTAGAACTAAAACATCGGATTAGTTTCCTGACATCCTTTCGAATTGATAAAAAAGCACAAAGTAGTGCAATTGGCATTGCTGGATAATAAATGGAAAAGGATCTTGTGTGAGTCATTTTAGCAGATTTTCTTAACATGCTTTCCCTAACAAATCCCCAGATCGTAAGAAGTGTTCCAATTAGACTCATTCTGCCTGGTTTTATAATACCCAAAAAGGCTCCTGCCACTGTTAAATAACTTCCTGCAAGAATCTAAATGCACAGAAACCTCAAATAATTATAATAATAGTAGTAATAATAATAATAATAATCTTTGTAACGAACAAATGTACCTCCAGGCGATGTAGTTCGATTCCTGTGAAGCCCTTCTTCGAGTGATTAAGGTTGTATAGCTTCAACATTTGATCAAAATCAGCAAGTTTGGCCTTGTTTATGAAAGCTTGTGCAATGGCACCAGGGTAGAGAAGAGCCTTCACAATAAATGGAGGGCATAATTCTGTTGCAATCAACTGGGACAATGCCACCTCCATAGGTGTTGTACATATTCCTTTTCTACATGCTACCCTATCAAGTTCATATCAAATTAAAATTACATTCTTCGAATTTCCATGAAATCAAAATATACTAACAAATAACAAATTGTTCCGTTATATATCAGGCAGAAACTTGAAGGATTAAAAACCCCTTTTGCCTTCTTTATTATCCATGGAATTAATGCCCGTTGTCCTCCTCAAGTACTGGAACTGAACCTTTGTTCCATATAATATAATATCACTATTTGGAATATAATGTGTCTGTAAAATTGGATGGGTCTTTGCATAAATTATTATGTTTCAATTAGTAATTATATCAAACCATTAGTCCGATCCGGTTTTAATAGTAGTCATTTTATATTATGCAATTTTTATTGGGTTCACGAAAATATAACATATTATGCAATTCATTAATTAATATCTCTAAAAACACAATAGTCCAACGGATAAAATGGTATCCTATTTGTTTAATCAAAGTTGGTATATTAAAATTTCTCATAAACAACACCAAACTAATCCAAAAAAAAAAGAAATTTCTAGTAAGAGAAAATTATAATCACACCGTTGTCATTTGAAATGTGAAATAAATATTCATTAAAACAACTCGAGTAGATAAAGACCTAAACAGCTCAAATCAAACTAATCAATTCATTGATCTCCAATATCTAACAAAACGCCCTTTCCAATGAATAACAAAAAAGTGTTTACAATATTACGAATTTAAAACCTAAAAAATGGTGCTAGCCTGTTTGAAAAACATAAAACAAGAGTTCACAAATGCGGATCGTAAATTTATAAAATCTACAATTCCGATAATAATTAAAAAACAAAATCACCATCTTAACTAGTAATTGCAATAAGTTCCCATTATAAGATGGGGAGGAGGAGCAATTCAAAGCAAGAATTGCTTGTCGAAATTAATTCCAACAAATTGTGGAAAATGACGACAAATAAGATAATTGTACTTAAGAATGTAATTTGTGTATAATTTTGTGAAAAGGGTTGATAAAGACGTAAAGAAACGAAAAGAAGAATAAGAAATAACCTGAAAAGTGGGAGTTGAAAGAAAATGATAAAGAAAAAGATCCAACAAGCAATCACTGAAATGAAGGCTGCGCATCTACTAGAACAACCCATCCTTAATTATCATTATTATTCTGAAATTACAAGTTTTGTTAGCTCCTACTCACTAAATATAGTATCTAAATCTTTTAAGTAACTAACTCATCAAACTCTAACCGCACGCATTCTTTTATATATATATTATGCATTCTTTTATATATATATTATATATATAAATATCAAGAAATTTTAGTATAGTCCTGGAGTACTGCTGATGTGGTACTCTAGATCAATAGAATATAAATATCTATTTTTTGAACTAATTAAAAAATTATAATAAATAATTAATTTATTAATTATTTAACTTAAAAAAAGCATGAACCCTTTTTCTATTTTATCTAACAAGAGTACCATACTCCGGGAGTATACTAATATTTTTCTATAAATATGTGATTTAATTTATTGAATATGAAACTGCAATTCGGATGAAAACTGCATTTCCTATATATATGGCAGAGAAATTTTAGAATGTGTCAGGCACACCATGTCAACGTGGTGTGTCTAGACATATTAAAGCTATGGGACCCACACTTAACCCTACATTTATTGATGTAGGGTCCACAGCAAAGTGTGGGTCCCACAATTCTAATGTGTCTAGGCACACCACGCTGACGTGGTGTGCCTGACACATACTAAAATCTGTCATATATGGCATGTCTCGTCATATGCACCACTTATAAGCATTATCATCCGAGAAATTATTAGATATGCTGGGTCCACCACGTGTTTATGCACTCAAACCAATAAAAATTTAACATTACACTCCAATTCAGTACACATATACTTATTTGAATGAGATGACAAACTTTTATTGATTTGGGTGTATGAACTGCATGTTTACAGTATTATAGTGATCCTTTACTTGCCAACTTTGCTTAACGTTCCAGTTTTAGGACCATGGCTATATAACGAGGTTGCAAACACTCCGTACTCATATATTTAGGGCCTGTTTTATTTGGCTTTTAATATTCAATTATTATGTTGAGATTGTTTTAAGCTCTTCAATAATTTATTATTAGTAAGTATTCTGTAAATTTATAATAAGTTGTTGCTTATCAAATATGATAACGAGTGTAAGTTGGACTCGTCAGAAATGAGTATGTCAGTCGCTGATGTTGCACCGATGACCTGCAAAATAAGGACCTTGACTGGAGGAGGATCTCTCCGTTGGATCCCCTCTGAAGATTAAGTCAATAGCTTGTATGGAAAGTTTTTGGAGAACAGTAAAGGAGTCAGAAAATAATACCAGATGCCCCTCTGTTGGAGGGCTTTGTTGCTTATGTAGTGGCACCCTTTCACGTGTCACGCCCTGATTAGATTGTCAAGAGCAGCCTTTCGTTGCTAGAAAATGAGTGGCACCAACTCTTGACTATTTGTTAGAGTGATGGCCTAGTCTTTTATCAAAGTTTCCTTTTCACCGTCGTTGTTATGTCAAAATGCATTATGCTTCTCAACGCATTTAATGCTGCAATTAATGCTTTGCTTCGTCCTTTGGCGGGGCGCGTTCCTGGTGACCGAAGCAACAGATTTCATGCCCTTAGTGGGCGGCAGGATGACGTGTGTAAGAGAAGCGGGAACCTAGGGGTTACCAAGAGTCCCCCCATTTGTGTTGATTGAAATTCCTTTAGGGTTTCGAGGAGCGTTTTATCGCCGCCTTCCCTGCGAAAACTTTTTGGATTCAGCCAATCCACGTGGGACAACTGGACACACTATTTATGACGATTGATAGGTTTCGAAGAATGGTTGCATGTGTTGGGGAATGTGATGAGGTGGGATAGTAAGCCTTTCGGATAGTGACACGTGTAACCTCAGGTTCAAATTTTGAAATTTGGGGGCTGTTACCTGCGTATAAAAGCCGAGGGGAGATTTCCACAGAAGGTAGTTAGTTCTTGTCGTTTTTCTCAACAGCGTTGAAGCATTGCAGCCGTTACTAGTCCTCATTTACTACTTGTCGATCATGAAAAATGAAGAGTCGCGGTGGGTGAGGTACGTCCGGTGTTGAGTCATCGGGGGCTGGGATGTCTGAAGTTGCTTATGTGGGGACGATTATGTGTGAGGACCCTCGCCGGTGGTTCTTAAAGTTAGAGAAACTGGCTTGGTTGGAGAAAGTGGAGTATGAATTGCCTGGAGAGGGGGCAAGGGCGACGAATCCCCCAATGGGGTATGTTATGGTATATTATGACCAGTGCCTTTTGGGGTTTTGTTACCCGTGGCTGGAGCCACTGGTGGAACTATTGTCAGAATATGGGTTGCCTATAGCGCAATTTCACCCCAACGCTTTGGTGACATGGTTGCGATGCACCACCTAGTGAAGGGTCTGGGGGGAGCCCTTACGATCGGGCTGTTTAGTCAGTTTTGCTCCTTGCGGGGGATGCATGGTCACTTCACCTTCAACAAGAAGGCTGGTTTCATGCAGTTTTTTGACAAGACATCGAACATCAAATGATGGAAGGAGCAATTTTTCTATATCAAAGAGCGAGAGGAAGTGCCCCTATTTCCACGGGCATGCCAGGAGGCAATCCCGAAAGAAGTGGATGCACCCCACTCCCTCTCTCGGGATAAACAGGCCCTGTTTTCTCTTTATGGGCAGGTCCCCTCGGTGCAATGGTCCCTTCAAGAAGTAGTTGAAGCCTTTCTGGCCCAAATCCCGCTTGTAAAAGTGAAGGATATGGCAGTTACTTGTTTGGACGTGGCTGCAGGTGTTGTAATGATGGTTTTCTCATTTGTGGTATGTAGTGCAGCTCTATATGGGAAGTCAAGGGGATGGAGAACGGCTGATGAGGAAGCCGAAAAGAGCCAAAGGCGGTTAGCTGAGACTAGTCAAACAGCCTCCTCAGAGGCGGGAGGTGACCCCTATGTTCTTCCGTCTAAAAGGCCGTGCCCCGTCTAGGTATACTCTTGTTTGCTTTTCTTCTATTGTTTGCGTTACTATCATTGCCTAATTACCATGTAGATGGCTCAGGATGCGCCTGATCTAGTCCCAACTTCTAAGCTAACAAGTGGTGTGACAGGAAAAGGGGTAGGCAGTAGGTCTAAGCCCCCAGTTCCTGGTGTCGAGTTTTCACTTTTTGGCTGCCTATTTGAAGGTCACTGGGACGATGACAGGATGCATAAAGACATGATGACCTGTCTGTTGAGGGAAGATTCATACAAGACTCTGAGGGATAAAGATGAGATTCGGATGCGTTGAGGGGGTACTCTTGTGCTTCGGGTACTTTACCCCTTTCTCATCTCTTCCGATTTTATTCCCTTTTGTTAATGGCCTTTTATTATTTGCTGGGCATTTTTTAATTGAATCAGGGTTTGAATGAGTTGATGTGTGCGGGTGTGCATGGGCTGGAGGATTACCGTCGTGCTGAAGTGTCCAAGCTGAGGTCTGAGTTAACCGAGGCTCATCAACGGTGTGGGTTAGATCTAGCACTGTAAAGATCCCGATTCGATACAGCTAGCACTACCTAGGATGAGGCTTTCCAGTAGTTGGCCAAAGTGTCCAGCCAAACGTCCCATTGTTCGCCCCTCTTTGCCAATCTAGAGGCGCTGCTGCGAGAGAAGCAGAATGAGCTGGAGGTCGTGGCAGGGGCGAAGGTTAAGATGGAGTCCCTCCTAGGTGCCAAGCTAAAGGTAGCAATAGATGAGGCTATCCTATTCCGGAATTAGCTATCGAGCTATCAAATGCGAATAAGCGAGTTGGCTAAGGTGAACGAGGAGCTGCGGGCCGCTTAGACTGCCTGGCCAGATGAGAAAGAGCAGATGGGTCATTCCCTGGCAAGCAAGTACTGTGACATAGCCTATGTCTTTGCCCAAAAATGCATAGACGCCGCCCGTATGAAGAGCGACCTGGTAGTGGCAGGTCAACTAGACTTTCCAGCGCCTGCAACAATTGCGTATGAGATGGAAGCAAACCAAGCATGGGTGGATAAGTGGCTGGAAGCCAATAAGGCCGTGGTGGAAGAAAGTCTGCCTATGGCATCATAGCTCTATTTTTCTTTTCTCTCTTCTTTTTTGTGTATGTATCTCAACTTTTTGACAAGATTTGTAAGTCTTTATCTTGTACTTGATTGTGTTAGTAGTGAATGAAGAACGTTGTTGATAAATTGTGTTGGTTCCCTTCTATATTTTATTGTTTGCTTGCTGTTTGTTTAGTCTTGTATGCAGTCATCTTCCCTTAGCATTATCTCCCGCCCTTTTAACGTATGGGCTGAAAGCTTGAGCTTGTAAGAATGCCCTTATTGAAAGCATGACTCGGGAAAGTTGATCAGCAAAGGTGAGTTGGCCAATTGCTTTCTGAGGTTGATGGTGCCTTATGACTTGAAAATATTTGATGGGGTCAGTGAGGGGTGACGATCGGTCGCCTCATGACTTAAAAAGATTGATCAGCGAGGAAGAGAAGGTCAATAACTTCCTGATGTTGATGGAGTCAATGAGGGGTGACGGATCAGTCGCCTCATGATGTTAAAAGATTGATCAGTAAAGGAGAGCAGGTCAATCACTTCCTAATGATGATGGAGTCAGTGAGGGGTGACGGATCAGCAGCCTCATGACATATAAAGACTGATCAACGTGGGAGAGCAGGTCAATCACCTTTTGATGTTGATGGAGTAAGTGAGGGGTGACAGATCAGCCGCCTTATAACGTAAAAAGGCTGATCAGTAAGGGAGAGCAGGTCAATCGCCTCCTGATGTTGATGGAGTCGGTGAGGGGTGACGGATCAGCTGCCTCATGACGTAAAAAGATTAATCAACGAGGGTGAGCAGGTCAATCACCTCCTGATGTTGATGGAGTTAGTGAGAGGTGACGGATCAGCCACCTAATTAACTTGGGAACATATATATATACTTGATTAACAAAGGTAGGTTGTACTTACAACGTGTGACCTACATAGAGGCAGGGGGCGAGGAAGTGTATAATCTCAATGTTCTAGCATTCCATGTTCTGGGAATATCTTTGCTATCTATCCATTCTGATCGCACGGTGGCTGGCCCCATCACTTGCTTGACTCTGTAAGGACCTTCCCAGTTGGCCGCCAGCTTTCCTTTTCCTTCTGGGGATTGCGCCGCCTAGGCATCCATACTTAAGTATATCATGTATCTAGTGGTTGAATCCACCAGTTGGTCGATATTTAGGAGGGGGTAGCTATCCTTAGGGCACGCCCGATTCAGATCTATAAAATCCATGCACATCCTCCAGGCTCCGCTGGGCTTCCTAACCATCACCACGTTCGACACCCACTCTGGGTAGTGTACCTCTTTGATATGCCCTGCTAACAACAACTTCTCAACTTCAGCCCTGGTCGGCCGCTCGGGTGCCTATCTTCTTTGTTTCTGGATGACCGGTGTGGCTTTTGGGTCCATATTAAGGGAATGCTAGATAATAGACGTGGGAACCCCCTCGATTTCGTTCTGTGACCAAGAGAACATTTGTTGTTCTTCTACAAGCACCTGGGTGAGAGGACCCCGTAACGCATCAGCCACTTCCTTTGAAATCCTGACTTTCCAACCATTTCCTACATCAACATCTTTCAGCTCATCCACGGGCTTCGTGCAGCCTGCCTAACTGTCGACCTGAGTCGCCTCTCTGATACCTGTTGCTACCAGATGGGCCCTTTGCAAAGCCTACTTACTTCCCATCACTACAATTGTGTCGTCCAAGGTGTGAATATGCAGCTGCAATTGATTGAGAAACATGATGGCTTCTGTCGCTAGCAGAAGTGGACAGCCTAAATTCTCGTTGTATGGCAAGGGTGCATCAATGATCGTGAAATCCTCTGGGGCTCTCCATGCATAACCTTCCTCCCCCATCTCTAGGTCCAAGGTGGCCAGTCCTACAACCGGTACCTGATGACTCCCCAGGCCCATGAGCAGGTTCCTGGTGGGTCGGATCATCTGATGGTCCACCTAAATCTTATCAGTAGTGTGGCTAGTAATGAGATTACCAGGTACCCTTCCACGTGTCACGCCCTGATTGGATTGTCAGGAGTAGCTTTTCGTTGCTAGGAAATGAGTGGCACCAACTCTTGACTGCTTTTCAGAGTGATGGCCTGGTTGTGAGCATGATATTTTTATGCTATGGCAATGATGAAAACGGCACTCGCCAACAACTTTTAGATGCCTCGACATTCGTATCGGTTGACTCGAGAACTCCGATATCTACACTATGAAGGACCGAATATAGTGTTGCTCTAAAAATTTTCACGAATCAAACAAACCCATGTGCGTTTGGGCCTAAGGCCCGATCGGGCCCAAACCCGCAGCTTAGGCCCAAACCCACTTCTACAACACCAAAATAAAACCCATTTCCACCCAAATGCTAATTTAGTTATAGCAAATATTTAATTGAAAATGAGAAAAAAAGTAAAACAAGGAAAAGAAAAAGAAATAGAAAAGCAAAAAAAGGAGTAAGGTGGTGCATTAATGAGGGATGGTGGAAAAGAGGAAAAGTTGGCAACATCCCATGCATATAGGGGGCTGCTACGTGTAAGCCAAGGGAGGGATCTGATTTTTGAAAAAAAAACCAGCAACACAAAAGAAAAAACTCTCCTCTCTCACAAATTCATCTTAATCAACTCTCTCTCTTTTCAACTCCCTCGTCGTTTTTTCATTGTTCTTCCCTTTATCTACCTTAAGAACCTACAAACAACTGCTATAAACTCTAAAAGGGAGTGATTTAGCTCATAAATCATCTCACTTTAGGAGCTTTGTCCATCAAAATCGAACTCTTATGGAGTAAGCACTTCATTTAGTCACCTGGCGATGAAAGGAGCAGATCCGGAGTTCTCACTTCAACCACTCATGGAATACATGCTTCAAGGGTAATCTCTGAGTCCTAACACTCCCATCATTACACTTATTTTCTGTTTATGCATATTTTTAAACAAGTTTGTACGTAAAAATATGTGAAAGTTTGCTTTAAAAACCGAAAAATAGTTCTTTAGTCGGAATCACACAAATAACTTTAAAAAATGGCTAAATAACTCTATAAAGATAAATCCTTTGTGATTTACCTGGACTTCATTACGTACCTTGACTGATTTGGAGCATTTTGGGACTTGAATGACATTAATCAGACCTAAAATGAGTGAGAACGAGCTAAAATGGGTTTGCATGCACTTTTGCTTTTCTTTGTCACTAAAAGTGTAAAAACATGGCTGAAACACACTCTTTGATCGACATGAAGAGTGTTTAACTGATTCTCAAACATTTCGGGGTGTTTCCCTGATCCCGACCTAAGTTTTAAAGTTTTCAAAATAGACGAAGGGAGAGCAAGATGAAAAAAGGGCATATGTTCAGCATACCGTCGCGGTTGTGACAGTAAGTCTTACGATCTCGACCTGATTCTATACTGTTTCCTTAGAACATCATCTTCTTCATTGAAAGATCTTTCCAACAGTATACTATACGCGTGATTTGGATAAGAAACGAGGGAGCTATCGATGTTTTAAAATCTGTACGCGATGGAACAACAACCTGGGGAAACATTCTGTCTGGCCGTCATATTGTCCTTCCATGACATGGCACTCACATGACACGATGTGGCAAGCCATTTTCCAGCATTTTTTATTTTCTTAGGTACCCAAAGCCGAGTCAAACTCTGAGAACTCTTATGACCTTTGTTTCGACCCATTTTTCTAGATTTTAGCATTATTCGGGGATGTTTTGTAAATAGAAATTTTTCAACCATGCATCACTTGAGCTTTTTGTTATTTACTTACGCCTTTACTTTATTTAATGTGTGAAATTGATGTGTGCCAGCTTGAGTTTGCTTCATATTTAAATGTCTGACTTAGCTTTAATTTTCTGTATATATCGCTTTGCATCTAAAAAACCGTGTCAGGAAGCCGGATTTAGGGTCGCTAAAACCATCCAATGAATGGATTTAATTCCTGGATATATGACTCATAAGACTCGCATGCCCCCAAACTGAAAACTTATCCAAATATTTTCCAAAAATAAATTGTCACTGAACCCTTCCGTAATTGAGCCAAACTTGTTTTTGGGCCGTCTCGAGATCGTCCCCGGACCAAAATATTCGATCCGATAAATCGCTTCAGATTGAACGTCTCCCTTTTTACATGACCCTGAGCTATCGATCTTCCTATTCCTTAACCTGTCCATTTCAAGCATGACTTTGTGCAACGTGTTTAACTTCTTGCCTTTTATGTATGTAGGTTAATTTACGTTATGCATAATGTATCCCCATTACCCCTTTTGATTTTTGATGTAATCCCCTTAGCGTAGCTTGTGTGAATTCAATTACGTTGTAACTAATTATTTACTTTTCCCATATTTTATTTACTGCTTTTGCATGCGATATCACCTAAACATCCAAACTAAAATCAACTTAGACTTTTTGCAAATAAAAACACTTTCTTTCCAAATATTATCGATTAAAGTCTTTAGAAAAAGGATAAGTAAGAGCCTTGTCTGCACGGTTTTGGATTCAAAACTTAGGATCCAAGTTGCACCGTGAATTAATTTTCGGTGGAGCTTGGAACCGGGTGGTGACTCTAAAATTGTTTTTTAGAAATTCGAGTTTGAATTTCTTCTCCAAACTTAACTTCTTTCGAAACTTGATTTATTTTAAAACCTTTTTCCAAACTTGTTTTCTCTTAAAAATTGTTTTCTCTTAACTTAGTTTTTTCGAAATAAAACCCTTAAGCCCGCGTGTTTCCCAAAACCAAGGGATTACCTCACGAGAGCCTCCTTTCGCTTCTTATGCGAGAGGCATTCCGAAAGAGGTAAACCTTAGTTGCTTAAGGAATTCTTTTTTTCTCAAATTCAAATCATTCGCTTTCGAGAGCTCCAAGCCACTCACGACGAAAGCACTTTTATGTGATGATTTAACTTAACTTTTGAGAGCGCTAAGCCGCTCGTACTGAAAGTGCTTCACTTTCTAAAAATCAAACTCTTATCTTCAAATTCGATTTCCAAAGAATCAAGTTTCAATTTCAATTTTGTTTTCAAAACCGATTTTCCTTTTGGTAAAAAGTCGTTGCGCTCACAGTGGCGACTCCGCTGGGGATTTTATTTTCAAACTTTTTATAGAAGTTTTCAAACTTAAAATTTTTTTGAAAAGAATTTTTGACAGGCCTTTGAAAGAATTTTTCAAAAGACTTGTGAAAATCGAAAACATTTTTAA
>CAOJCR012214623.1:0-10847 GCA_948330485.1 Euphorbia neoarborescens | reverse complement strand
TGTACTTCTGAGGGCTATTTGGCTAGTGCTTCTTACACTAGTTCTCCCAAACCTTTGCAGCAGCACTTTGATCAACAGCAACGACAGTTAATGCAGGGTAACAGTTGCCTCTTCTTCTGTCTATCTCTTCAACGCTCTTGTACACTTCTTTCATTTTTTGTTGATGCATTGTGATAATTCTATTTTATTTTGGGATTGGGAACTTTTTTATTATCAGGCGATGGATATGGAATAAATTCTGCTGATTCTTTTGGTTCTGGAAACTTTTGTGGTGCTGTAACATCTGTCGCATCAATGATGAATGCTCAGAATATGACCCCCATGAACTTGCAGCCTATGTCCAAAGCTAATTCTTTGGTAAATAATCAGTCAAACTTACATGGCATGCAACATGCTACCCGTATAAAATCTCAACCCGTTGATCAATCTGAAAAGATGAACTTCCAGACTCCATTACCTTCAAGAGATTCTGTTCTTCAACCTCATCAACAGCAGCAATTTCAGCAACATCATCAGTTTCCACAACAGCAGTTTGTTCAACAAGCTCTACCAAAGCAGCAAAACCTGCAACATCAACATCTTTTACTTAATGCTTTTGATCAATCTCAGCATGTATCTGATCCTGGTAGACAGCTTGCATCTGATAGCCAGGTCAAGTTTGAGCCTGGAGTGGAACATCACAACAAAGTTCTCCTCTCACACTCCACTCAACATTTCCAATTGTCTGAGTTGCAAAGCCAATTCCAGCAGAATGTTGTTAATGATCATTCTAGGATGTCACAGACTCTCTCTATGCCATCTGGACACAATGACATATGTTCACCAGTGACCCAAAATTCACACCAAATGCAACAACATATGTTGAATTCAAATCAATTAGTTTCAGATACACAAAATGATTGTAGTTCCCTTCCTGCTGGAACAACATCAAATCAAGGTCAGTGGCATCCTCATTTACAAGACAGACCTGGCATGCCGAGGAGTATGTCACATGACCAGCATGTCCGTGAAGATTTTCGTCAGAGAATTTCTGTTCAAGATGAAGCTCAACGCAATAATTTAGCTTCTGAAGGATCTATGGTTGTTCAAAAGGCTCCAAGAAGCATGCCAGAGACTCAAAATTTGAACGGTCTTGCCTGTAGATCTGGAAATGCGAATCGTGACCGGCAGTTCAGAAATCAACAAAAGTGGCTTTTGTTCTTGAGGCATGCCCGCCGTTGTTCAGCCCCGGAAGGGAAATGTCCTGATGCTAATTGCATTACTGTGCAAGGCTTGTTGAGACATATGGAAAGATGCAGTTCATCTCCTTGCCCATTTCCAAGATGTCACCATACCAGGATATTGATTCATCACAATAAGCACTGCCGGGATGCTGGATGCCCAGTTTGTATTCCTGTAAAAAATTATTTAGAGGGACAAATAAGGGCACATATTCATCAAGGCTCAGCTTCTGGATTGCCAAGTAAACCTAATGGCGCTGGTGAAAATTCCAAGTTTGTTACGAAAAATCCATCTGTTGCTGGAACCTCTGAAGAATTGCATCCTTCTTTAAAGCGGGTGAAGATAGAACAGTCTCCCAAATGTCTTAAACTAAAGAGTGAAAGTTCTGGTGTATCTCCTACTGTTGGTGATTCCCATAGGTCTCAGGATATTCACCAAGACTACCAACAGATAGACATCAGTTTGCCAGTTAAGTCTGAGTACATGGAAGTGAAATTCGAAGTTCCTGCATGTTCTGGTCAGAGAAGTTCAATTAGTAATGAAAAGAAAAAGGATCATTTGGATGATGCTAACAGCCAAAGACCTGATGGTGAATGTGTTGTGAGGGATGTATTGGTCACACTAGATAAGCAGGATGGCATCAAATCTGAGAATGAAACTGACCCAGTCAAACAAGAGAGTTCTGCACAATCTGCTGACAATGCAGCTGGGACAAAGTCAGGAAAGCCAAAGATAAAAGGGGTATCACTGACTGAGTTATTCACACCTGAACAAGTAAGAGAGCATATTACTGGTCTCAGGCAATGGGTCGGTCAGGTACATTTCATCCCTATCACACTCCTTTTCATTTTGCAGCTGCTTTTTTTTTTTTTACACGTGTTTGTGTGTTTTCCTTTGTGAAGTATACATGATGTTATTTTTTTAATGAAAAAGTGTCGTTGAATTTGGAAACATGATAATGTCATTGGCATACAATATGGTTTATTCGTTATTGGCCTTTTAGTTAACTTTTCATGTGCAACAAATTCTTTTGTGATTTTGATTTGAGTCCTAATAAAAAAAGATATGAATACTCTGCTGCTAAGTTCAGTCTTTTGCTTATATATGTATGTCTTTTATTCTTGGGTCTTTTTGTTATCCTGAACTCAAGATAGACTGGCTTAAAGGAAGTACCGCCTTGTCTTTGACACTTCTTTTATTTATGGACAACCTGCCATTTAAAACGTGGATATGGGATGTCTTTCTGTCTGTATCCATAAGTTCACAATCTGTCTCTCTGTTAAATGTCCTTTTTCTCAGGTCTGTGTTCTGGTTGTCCTTTTTCTCAGGTCTGTGTTCTGGTTCTCTGTAGAATCTTTCAGTATGTGCTAGATATGTTTTTGGAAGATTTATTTTGTGTAATCTTCTTGCAAGATGGTGTTTTATTTTTAGTTTTTCCTTTTCGATAAACAACTTTCCAGCAATGTCATTCATTCTTCTACTTTTTCTTTTGTTGTGTTCATCTCATGAAGCAATTTAAGAAGTCTCAACAACAAGCATGCAAGTGTTTGAGTATGTTGTTTTGTTCAGTATTTTTCATTTGTTAAATGGAAATTTCATGTAATTCCTGAAATATTATAGAGTATGCAGCAGATTGAGATTTATTTTTCTAATTATTATTAATGTTTTTGTGATGTCTTACTTTTCCATTGTCCAGAGCAAGGCAAAGGCAGAAAAGAACCAAGCAATGGAACACTCAATGAGTGAGAACTCTTGTCAGTTGTGTGCTGTCGAAAAGCTTACCTTCGAACCACCACCAATATATTGCACACCATGCGGTGCTCGCATTAAACGAAATGCAATGTATTATACAATGGGAGCTGGTGATACACGGCACTGCTTTTGCATACCATGCTATAATGAGGCTCGTGGTGACGCAATTGTTGTTGATGGGACTGCTATCCCAAAGGCTAGGCTTGAGAAAAAGAAAAATGATGAGGAGACTGAAGAATGGGTGCGTTTTTTGATTTGCCCCTATCACTATATTGTATTTTGATCTTAAAAAGTTCACTTACGCTTTCGTTTTTTTTTTAATTTTCCTGTAGTGGGTTCAATGTGACAAATGTGAAGCTTGGCAACATCAAATCTGCGCATTGTTTAATGGTAGGCGAAATGATGGTGGACAAGCTGAATATACTTGTCCAAATTGCTATATAGCAGAGGTTGAAAGAGGAGAGCGTATGCCTTTACCACAGAGTGCAGTTCTTGGAGCCAAAGACCTACCAAGAACAATACTCAGTGACCACATAGAGCAACGGTTATTCAGGAGATTAAAGCAGGAAAGAACAGACAGAGCTAGGCTTCAAGGAAAAAGCTATGATGAGGTGATTTGGTTACTATTTTTATTTTTGGGCATCAGTAACACATTTACAATATATGCTTGCAAAATACAGAGCAATACGGCTGAATGGTATGGAAACATTACCTGGTTATTATACCGGTAGACTCATTTTTAGCCAGATTAGCAGTCTAAAAAGTGTATAAATCGTTGGTTAATTTTGAGGGGAAATCCCAAAATAGCATTTTGAGATACTACAACATGTTCTAATGTGGTTAATATCATTCAATCTTTTATGGTGATCTCAAACTTTTTTTTAATGGATATGGGTTTGTCTGCTGAGTCCTGTTGTGATGGCATGTGTTTTTTTTTTTGGTCTGGTTCCTGATCTTTTAGTCCATTGTTAGCTGAAAATAGGTCTTGAAAAGTTTTGGTTAAAACACTTTTATTTGGCGCTCTCCTCGAGTTCATGCAATTTGTTTTTTTTTTCTTTTTCTACGAGTGATTCTGATTTCTGTAAATACTTGAATTTGTAGGTTCCTGGGGCTGAAGCACTCGTTGTTCGAGTTGTTTCATCAGTGGACAAAAAGTTGGAAGTGAAGCAGCGTTTTCTTGATATTTTTCGTGAGGATAATTACCCGACTGAGTTCCCTTATAAATCTAAGGTAGGCAGAATATACACAGAGTATGTTATACTATCTTCTATCAGGTTGTAAGGATTGAGAGAAGAACTGTGACATTGGTAATGATGATATAGAGATACTTTGAGATTATTGACCTAATATTTCTTCCAGGTGGTTTTGCTGTTCCAGAAGATTGAAGGTGTGGAGGTTTGCTTATTTGGCATGTACGTCCAAGAATTTGGATCAGAAGCTCTTTTTCCAAATCAGCGCCGTGTTTATCTGTCATATCTGGATTCTGTGAAGTATTTTAGACCTGAGATTAAAGCAGTAACAGGAGAGGCACTGCGGACATTTGTATATCATGAAATATTGGTTTGTTTGCAGCACTTATTGTCGCACTTGCATTTAGTTTATGCTATTCTATCTGGAATTTGATTGCATTTATTGGCCTTCACATAGTTTTCTGTTTGCAGATTGGTTACCTTGAATATTGCAAGAGAAGAGGTTTCACTAGCTGTTATATATGGGCTTGTCCTCCATTAAAGGGTGAAGACTATATACTATATTGTCATCCAGAGATCCAGAAGACACCAAAGTCTGACAAACTCCGGGAATGGTGAGCCTGGCTACTTTTGTAGATATCAATTTGTTTTTATCAATTTCCTATTCATTTTCTTGTGTTACACTTTTATAGGTTTTGTTGGTTATTGTTTTTCCTCAGGTATTTGGCGATGCTGAGAAAAGCTGCGAAAGAAAATATTGTTGTTGACTTAACTAATTTATATGATCATTTCTTTGTATCAACTGTTGAGTGCAAGGCAAAGGTAACAGCTGCCAGGTTGCCATACTTTGATGGTGACTATTGGCCTGGCGCTGCGGAGGATTTAATTTACCAGCTTAATCAAGAAGAAGATGGTAGAAAACAGAACAAAAAAGGAACTACCAAAAAAACCATGACAAAAAGAGCTCTCAAAGCATCTGGTCAGTCAGATCCCTCTGGTAACGTGTCGAAGGATCTGCTACTGATGCACAAGGTAATTCCTGTCTCCTTTGACTTCTGTTTTTATAAATTATATTCCCAGTCAATTTTTGGATAAGGTCTTCACACATTGTATCATGCACTTTCTGGGACCATGATATTACAGTTAGCAAAAGAAACTGTGTATTTGCATTGATACGATAATTTTAATTCATGAACTATCTTCTTTTTTCCAGCTTGGTGAGACAATTAGCCCAATGAAGGAGGATTTTATTATGGTTCATTTACAGCATTGCTGCACACATTGTTGTATTTTGATGGTTTCTGGGAACCGTTGGGTTTGCAACCAATGCAGATTTCAGATTTGTGATAAGTAAGAATTCTAACATCTTTACTAGTAAGTTGCTTAGTGAAGATTTTCTGGCACTTTTGGTTGAAAAGAATAGACAAATTTATGCTAGTGTTTCTATTCTAAAGAATTGATTTAATTCGTATTGATTGGCATGTTCTCTGGAGATGTTATTTACCGAATCATTTCTATCTATATATTTCTTTTACTTTTATCTCTGCTTTCATGATTGGTTCCAGGTCAAGTTCTGTGAACGGCAGTGGTTCCTTTTTAGCTTTTCTGCTGAATCTGTACTTTATTTAATTGGATAGAATCAACTTTTCCTTTTTTATGTGATCCTCTGTGTTCTTAATTTTATCATCATGAATCCAGTTCCCATATTATTATTTATTTAATTTTGAAGTTTATGTTCCGTGATTGATTGAAGTATTCTGGCCCCATTCTGTCACTTGATATTATATAACACCTTATAAAGCGTTCTTTTGAATTGTTAATCTTACACTCATACTCTTGTCCACATATTGTGTAATTTTAGAAACTTTAGACTGTCACCATGAATTGATCTTGGACAACAAGTTTCCATTTCTTTGTTGTTTCTGCCATAGTTGTCAAATGCACGCCCTGAACAAGGCTCACACCTCTGTGTTTTACTATACCCCTGGCACAGGGGTGTACCTGGAGGGTGCACCTTTCTGCGCCTGAGGGTTTTGGAAAAGGCACCCATCAGGCGCACAGGTATATGTTTAGAGTTTTTTATGATCTTTTTAATGATTCAATCCTGGCCATCCATCTAGGAGAGAATGAAAATAAAACACATCAGCTGACAATCACACAAATGTGTGGACTTAGGACAGCAGTGACCAGACCCAAATCCTTTCATCTTCATCATTTTTCTCCATACTTTATCAGCAACAGTACTCTATCTTCTTTTGACAGCAACAAGACTCTAGGATTTTGTGACTCTTTATGTCATGGTCTATAGAAACATTAAGGTTATACTTAATATTCAAATTAAATAACTTAGTATTATGTGCTAGATTTTGGTCAACTTCGATTTTACTTATGTTTCAACTTGTTTTTGCATTTGTCGCATTTTAAATATTTTAATTCTTGTTCCCCATAAATTTTTTTTTTCGCCTTGCGTCCTCAAGCGTTCGCCTTGCCTTCGGACAAGACAAGGCCCAACTTTTTATTTAATCAGCGTGGGTACGTACTTTTAATAAGAGCTGCTTGCTAGGTTCTATGATGCTGATTCGTTCTTTTTACTAATTCAAATGAATGCATTACCATCATTGTTTTCGTGTGTTTTTGTATGCTATTTTTTTTGTTCACCCTTGATGTCTGCTGTTTTTTCCTTTTAGGTGCTATGAGGTTGAACAAAAGCATGAAGAAACAGGGCGACATCCTGTCAACCATAGGGAGAAACATGTACTATACCCAGTAAGTTGCTCAACTGAGAATTATTGTATTGTATCCCAACTTTTTTGTGACTGAAAGTTTGGGTGCTTGCTGTAGGTTGAAATTACTGATGTACCTACTGATACGAAAGATAAAGATGAAATCCTTGAGAGTGAATTCTTTGACACAAGACAAGCATTTCTGAGTCTTTGTCAAGGAAATCATTATCAGTATGATACTCTACGACGTGCCAAGCATTCTTCAATGATGGTCCTTTACCATCTCCATAACCCAACTGCTCCAGCATTCGTGACAACATGCAATGTGTGCCATCTTGATATTGAGACGGGCCAAGGTTGGCGCTGTGAAGTTTGTCCAGATTATGATGTATGCAATGGTTGTTATCAAAAGGATGGGGGTATTGATCATCCTCATAAGTTAACAAATCATCCATCCATGGCTGATCGTGATGCACAGAATAAAGAAGCTAGGCAACTTAGGGTTTTACAGGTAATTATGTACTCAGCAAATATTTTAATAGTGTAGAACGTAGGGGGAGGGGGATGAGTTATAGACATTCAATTCCAGGACTCCACCTTGGTGGTTTTCATTTTGAAGCATATTCATGCAATAGCAGTGAACTTTTAATTCTGTTCTCCCAGATAGTGGAAAAAGGAAGGGATTAGCAAATGATCGCTACTTCTGTAAAATCCACAGTTCCAAACATGTTTGATTGAGAATCTTCATCTTGAGTGTGAATAGCTACATATAAAAATGCTCGACATAATACCAAAATTATTTTTAGGTTGATTATGGTCCCCAATTTAATCCGTATTCTGATTTTCAGCTGAGGAAAATGCTTGATCTTCTAGTGCATGCATCTCAATGCCGTTCTCCACATTGTCAATATCCAAATTGTCGTAAGGTGAAGGGTCTTTTCCGGCATGGTATACAATGCAAGACGCGTGCATCTGGTGGTTGCGTTCTGTGTAAGAAAATGTGGTATCTCCTACAACTTCATGCTAGAGCATGCAAGGAATCTGAATGCCACGTTCCCCGTTGCAGGTATAATTTAGCATGTTAAACAAGTTGCACTACGAAGAATATGAATTTGTTATATGGCTATCTTTCCTTTGCTCTTTACATTGCTAAAGTGAACGTGTTTATACAGAGATCTGAAAGAACATTTGAGAAGGCTGCAGCAGCAGTCTGATTCACGGCGTAGAGCTGCTGTGATGGAGATGATGAGACAGAGAGCTGCAGAGGTAGCTGGTAATTCTGGGTAACTCATTTTGTACATATTTATATGGTGTTTTGGAGTGGAGGCTTCCAGATGAAAGGGAGTTAGACCACATGGTTTTCTGCTGCTCCATTGGGTACTGCATGAAAGATAGCAGTGCGGGGAAAGTGGCAGTAGTAATATTTGTTCACAGGGTTATAGGCATACCGTAGCACAGCAATTTGGTTTATGATCACACACTTGTTAGGGAACATTTTTTTCATTCATGTCTCCACGTCCTACTTTCCCTACAAAGAAGGCAAGTGAAATTCATTGACCAAAACCTTTGCCCCCTTGCATCAGCATCAGCAGCCAAGTATTTCCCCTCAAGTATAGGATTTACTGATGTGTGCTAGTCAGAAGGGCTCCATTTGGTGATTCTTTGATTTGATCTTGTATTTGTTGACAGCCATCTTTGGTGGCAACTGTACTATAGTTGTTCTAATCTGTCTAAATGTTTTCCCTATAATGGAGGAGTAGCGGGGGGGAGGCTAGTCTTCAATCCCTCTTTTTTCCCCCCTTTTTAAAGTATTCAACGTTGTTCCTTTCCCCCTCAGATTATTAGCCCATCCTTTTTGTAGATTGTATTGTTGTTTAAACTTGGTAAAAATAAATAAAACATTCTCTAGCATTACACCGTTGCGGACTGTTATGCACTTTTTAAAGTTTTTAATAGCTATAGCCTGGTGTGGTGTTAAGGTATTTCTTCCAAGTGGAAGGTGCAAGGTTCCGAGTCTTTATGATATTACATATTTCACTCTTGTTAGTATGAAAATTAGAAGTTACAACACAAAGAAATAATAATGAGAGGAAAAGTATGGTTTCACAATAACTGTCCTCGTTCAAATGAAAAAAAAAAGGGGGAAAAAAGCATTGATGTCAAAGTGTTTCAGCTGCACGAGGAATTGGAGGTAAATCAAGTACAAATGAATTCATGAATTTTAACTTGATGAACCTCTGCAGTAAAATTGGACAACATTCTTGATGTAAAGGCAAAATTAAGAGCTATAAAAAATAGAAGGATAGAGCATCAGATGGAGAAAATAACTAACTGATCATAGAGCATTAGGAAATAAAATCCTTTAATTATTATCCTCGTTAGTAAATAAATACGTAGAGTATGTATTATGTTTTGTTCCACATAATACATAATTATAGGTACAATATTTGAAATAGGAGTCCCACAAATTCAGCCCTATTTCTTTTTGTATTAAGAAACTAATTAATTATTGGAATCTGAAGCAATTGAAAAAAAAAAAAAAGTTGGAGAGTCTAAGTAGATTAAGATCTTCAGTTTGGATGTTTAAAATTATTATGACTGGAAGAGAGTTATAGTTGCAATGTAACCATTTTTCATCACCTGTTCAACATTAAAAAAAATAATGGCATCTGTTAGAAACAACACAGAAGCGACGGAAAGAATCAATTAACACTATGCAATTACCATGGTCAAGTATATAACAACTTTCAGTAACTTGTTACCAACTTACCTCAAAAGCAATATTCTGGTAGCCAAATACAAATGTGGATCCAAAACGATTACTTGTAGATCCATCCATCCCTGTATTGGATTGCTGCCCGCCCACAGTCCCCTAGGATTTCCTGTGGCGAATAGTTACATTACATTCTTTAGTAACAAAAATCCTTCACTAGTGAAGGACAAGATTGCTTGTTACAAAAATCTTAATCCCGATTTTTTTTTTTAAAAAAGTCTAGATATAATGATAAAGAAGCGCATACAAGTTAGTGTCAACAAAGATCAAGAAAAATCAAATTTGTAACAATAAAGGCTTGTTCAACATATATAGCAACCAAAGACTTACATTACAGAGGGGGAGTTGTTAAGAGATTAAACAGTAATAGAAAGTAGAACAGGCCCGAGACATTATTATCGGAAAACAGTAATAGTGTCAACAAATATGTTTTTTTTTATAGCTCGGTGAAAGATTGTTGTATATATTAATTTAAATTTTTTTGTCAATATAAATATAATTTATTAATTATATAGAAAATTTTTATAACGTTATTAAATTAAATAATTACATATATTTTGTTGTATACATGAACTTTGCCCTTAGTACGAGGAAGATACATGAACTTTGATTTTTACCTCGAATATACATGAACTTATTGGTGACCTGTCTCGAAGATCCAAATGACCTGTAAGAGCCGGTTACAAGAGCCACCTCATTAATTTGTCTTTAAATTAAACATAAAATGGGCCCCACATCTTTGTAAATACCATCTTACCCCTCTCTCTCTCTCAACGTTCTTCTTCTTCCTGGTTTATGCAATACGATTTCTCTGTCCTCGTTTTACTCCTCTTCTCTCTGGACCATCGGCGGTCATCTCTTCCCTCACCTCTCGTCGTTCTTCTTCTTCTTCTTACTCTGTCTGCTTCGAAAGCTGAAAACCCTAAATTTGAAAAAACGATTGAGAAGTAAATCAAATAGAAGGATAGAAGGATAAAATGGCATGTAGCCGCTTTACTTTGCTTTGCCATTGCATCTCTTTCTCTTCATCACCACACTATTTATTTCCTTCCAATTTCTTCAATTTCTCTCTCTAAACACTATCCCTTTCTCTTCGAATCTCTTTTCTCTAAACAATTTCTCTCTCTAAACACTGCGGTGTGCTTAGTGGGTTCTTATTATTGTGTGATTCTAAATATGGATTTCTCT
>CAOJCR012214312.1:0-11479 GCA_948330485.1 Euphorbia neoarborescens | reverse complement strand
TATTTGAGTTTGATGAGTTTGTTTATTTGTTTGTGTAAGTTTGATGTTTTTGTATTTGTTTGATGAGTTAAATTTGTGTAAGTTCGATGTTTGTGTAAGTTTGATGAGTTAAATTTGTGTAAGTTTGATGTTTATGTAAGTTTGATAGTTTGACGAATTTGTGTTGATGGTTTGTAAGTTTGTGTATTGTTAAAGATTGGTTTATTCTTAGTTTGGCAGGTGTAAATATTCCGTACTAACCTGTTCTGTGTAGGTAGCAGAACATTTGGGAACGGTTGAAGTACAACCGTTCCCAAAACCTTAGACATTAGGGAACGATTTTTTATAGAACCGTTCCTTAAAATGAAATAAGGGAACAGTTATTTTAACAACCGTTACCAAATGTCTAAGGTTTTCGGAACGGTTACGCTAACATTCGTTCCCAAAACCCTCACTTTAGGGTACGAATATCGCGCTTTCGGCAACAGTTGACATTAACAACCGTTCCCTAAAGTGAGTTAAGGGAACAGTTAAATAACCGTGGCCTATTCTCACCGACTTTTGGCAACGAAAATATTAGTAATGGCTAAAACCGTTCCCGATTCCCTAAAACAACCGTTCCCTTTTCCCCTTTCTGTACTAGTGGTGAGATGAGAGATTAGAGCTTAGTTGGTTACCTTTGTAGCGTGCTTGAATGTACTAGAGTGGGTAGAACCCGAACTTGCACCAAACACACCCGAACTTAAACCGGATGAGAAAATAATTGAAAGAACATTCCTTGCTTGATGAAACCCACAAAATCAGTCAACTTTATGTGTTAAAGCTACTGAATTTGTGAGTTGTGAGGAGATATGGGTGTTTGAAAAGTTTTTATGAAGTTTAGTATGGATGTTTGAAGAAGATGAGGAAGAGATGAAGTGGGATGTATGTTTTATCCTATTGGGTGTTGGAGAGGAAGGAAGATGAATTGTTAGGAGGGGTGAGAGCTGCTGGACGAGCTGAAGTGGATAGGAGAAGTTGCGAGCCCCCTTGAGAGAGAGAGAAAAGCTAACATTTTAAGATTTTTTTGTGAAAAATGATAAGAGTTGTTGAGAGAATTAGGGTTGGAAAGGGTTTTTGATCAGATTTCCAGCCTCAATTTCGTAATTCCTACCAATCAGCTGATCAAAACCAATCAAACACATCATTCTTTATTTGGTATCCTTAAAAGATGGCTTTTTCTAAACTTTTTCCAAAAACGCTAAGTTGACTTACCAACTCCCTTCCCCTCTCATTTCTTTTAGTTTTTTTTTTATTTGTTTTGGGTTAGTTCCAGCAGAAAAAGATGGTTGGGTCTGGTAGAAATGGTTTGGGTTTGGTTTTCTTAGTGTGGGAAAATTTATCGATTCAGTTTTCGGTCTGATCGGCTCAAAACTCAAACTTGCAAATTTGATTTTTAAGCCGATAAAACTGCTCAATCCACATAATATTCATGCTGTGTAGGCGTGTTTGGGGCGAGTTCAGGGTCCTCCACGTGTGTATAAAAATCCGCTAAGGCACCGCTAGAGACCGGATTCATCATTGCTCTAGGAAAAAATCCCGATGCTCACACCAGCCATCATAGTATATCTCAATCTTGATTTTTGTTCCTTGATTTCTTCTACGCTTTGCTTGCATTTTCTTCCGGATTCTCTCCATTATTTGTGTTGCGGTTTCTTTGCTTTTGAGGTAACTAAACTTTCCATTCTTATATGTTCAAAATTGAACTGAGAAGGCATGATTGGAATGGTATGAATGAATTTTCGTGTGATATTTTTGGTTTTAAGTGATTCATGGTTCAATTCTTGCATTCTGTCAATTTTTCAGCGTGCACTGTTTTGAGTGATATCAACACATCGTTTGATTTATGGCTTGTTTTTAAGTAATTCCAACTCCTGGTGTTTGTTAAGAGGTTTTGTTACAAATCTTTATTTGTGAGTTTTGTCAAACTTGGTGTGTATCCTCAAATTCGCTGTTGAAATTGAGTCTTGAATCTGTTGACAGTTTTGAATGACCTGCTGTTTTAAATTGTTTTCTCTCAAAATGTAAGTCAGTTTTTAATGATTCTTGATTCTTTGGATTCCTAAGATCTAGATTTAAATTTCTTTAGAAGAAGGTTTTGTCAAAATCGCAAGTCTTCCTATCTGAATTTTCAGTCGAAGTTGGTTCTGTTTTCTGTCCCCGGAAAAATTCCAGATTGCACTATTTTTACTAAAAGTTAGTTTTCTCTTAATCTGTAACTCAGCAGAAACAAATCAGAAAAACACAAAACATGCCGTGCAGAAAATTTGGGGTGTTACACCTAAAATAGTCTTCGTTCCTTGATCTATATGTTGTGCAGTTTTGCTTAATTGGTAGAATGCTGTTGACATCTGCACCGGTTTACCTGGATTGTAATATTTGCATAGCTTGTTACACATGCAATTACGGACATTGGAATATATTCATGTCATGAAATTTTTTTCTATTTATTATTGATTGACATACTGTTGTTGGGTTATTTCATATTTTGAGTTTGATCTATCATTAGTTAATTAGTTTAAGCAATTTCATGTCATGTTGTGATGTTACCTATACACTTTGCCAATTTTATTGCTTCATGAATCTACACTCTTACACTTGTATCTCTAATTGCTTGTTCATTTATCGTTACTATGAGTATCTCATTATGCGTTATTTCTATTTCGAGAAGTTAGAATATGATGGTATACGCTGTTAGGAAGCTTCTGTTAAGCTTCATAGATTATGATACTAAGTTAGTGATAATTCATGTTCTATCTGATGCCATCTAGTCATTATTTGATTAGATTGAAATGTAGAATCGTATTATGTTCGCTTCCTATCGTTTATAGTTTTTGATAAGATACTATATGGGAGTGTGATATGCAATGTGGTCTCTAAACCTTATGCAGTTTTAAGTAAAAGTTAATTTAAAGCCTGTTGAGCTTCTTAACTAGCAAGATATTGCATTCAGGTATGTTTTCTAAATTGCCTTTTACTTTTGTGCTTATATATATGTATAAATGCTTTGGAAGATATTGCATTCAGGTATGTTTTCTAAATTGCCTTTTACTTTTATGTTTATATATTCATATGTATAAATGCTTTGTGACTGTATGTGATAGATCACATGAATCTAGCAGTAAATTTAACTCCATTATCTGTTGAATATTTTCAATTTCTGAGTATTGTTTTCATGGAGCTCCCCTCATCCAAAGCAAGCTCACATTAATATTTAATGATGGAATGGTTACTTCTTTCATATTGTGAATTGATTTAGTTTACTACTTTTGCCTAAGCGCTGCATGTTTAAATTAAAATGAGTTTAGGTCTATTTGAATGCATATTTTAATTTCAATTTCCAAGCTAGTAAGTGATTCATCCTGAACTCAAAATCTTTATTTTGTTGTATGGTGCCCTCATCCGGTTCAGCTATACTAATTTTCCCGATTGAGTTGATCCGGGTTACGACTCCAAACGAACCTTTTCAAACCGAGCTTTATTTGGACAATTTTATTACACCCAGTGTGCTTTGCAGTGTCTTCTGAATTAAGTCGTCCGCTCACAATCGACAAATTATAGAATGAAGGTAGACTCCCAACTATAGATAGAACCTAAAACCCTAGGCTGGCTTCTAATGAATGGGAGTGACTAGTTTATAAGATGATATTAGATAAAACACTTATATAATGTTGTGACACACATGAAACAAGATGCAAGTGACTGTGTAGAAAATTGTGGTTATCATGACATGAAGTGGTGGCATGCAACAATGCACAAGGAATATCACAATGGGGTGATGCTTAGATATTTATATGCAAGTAATTAAAGGATGAATAACAAAGGATGAATAATAAAGGAAGTAAATGAATGGGTCACATCTTGAAACCAAACACACATAAGATAAAAATCAATTAACATATGAAGAAAAAATTTCCAACCTCACAACTCCACATAGTATAAAATATCTAACCATTTACCTGGAGGGTTTGCTTTTCCATTAGCAAGGAATAATAAAGGTCAAAACTAAACAATTTTATTTTGCATTTTGAAACCTAGGGGAAGTTGCTATAGTTACTACATGCATTTTTTTAGTCTTAGTAAGGGATCACATCAAGGATCCTATAACATTATATACACTCTTTCTCACCCCTATTGGTTTGAACGAGAAGAGTTGTACGAGCTTGTTAGTGGCTTTCTCAAATGGCATTCTTGTGACCTTGTGAAGCATAATCGACACTTTCTCAGGATCACCAGGCTAGGGTTGGAGCTTCCTAAGTTTAGTAATTAAATGTAAGTGCTATGCAATAGAGATAAAAGAAAATGGAATCCATTTGAATGGATAAATCAGAATATTTTGCTTAAAATGTTGTTAATTTTAAGTCTTAGAAAGGTCTTTCAAAGGCTTGTTAAAGTTTATTATGTTTTTGAAACCTTATTTCAAAAAGAAACAATCCCAATAGATTTGCAACCTTTGAGCGGATGACAAAAAACTGAAAGCATTTTTATTTTGATTTGGAAAAAAAAAAACTTCTCATTTTTCTAAAAAAAACTAATTTTTGGGATTAAAATTCATCCTAAGCAAGTTAAGGTTTATTCTTTTCCAAAACACCTCTTGCCTTAAAAGAGATCTAAGGGGTTAGAGAAAGAAAAACTTGACTAAAAATCTACTCGAATGCGGGCTTATGAGTTTTATTATTTTTGAAAAACCATTTATGAAAAATGGTTTTAAGAGACTCAAACACGAATCTAAAAAAAAAAATAAATTGAGTCCCCACCCGATTTAACTCTATCAAGAATTAAAATCACAGTATAGGCAAACCAAAGTTACCATTCCCTAAACCGTATGCACAAAATGGGTTTGGACAAAAAAATCTGCTTATCCCTTTCAAAATACCATTTCAAATTGACAACAATTTAAGAAAAGTGTACTTTATGGACTGTAAGTTGATTTTATTTATATTTTCGGTGATCATGCATGCATTAAAGTAGAAAATAAATGCGAGAAATATTGAGCACATATTTACATCCCTTCCAACAAACTGTCCTAGCGGATAGATTTATTGAAAATGGGGAAATGGGGTACAATCATCTATAGTACATGTGCATTTGATAAAGTGATAAAAATATCCCTAGCCATACATCTGATAATTTGTTTCAAATAATTTAAAATAATGAAAACACATTGGACTCAAATAAGATAAGCGAAATGGATATGAATCAAGAATGGGAATACAAGATAGCTTAGCGTCATGCATTTAGGGGCCGACCAATTCGATACGGCTTATCAGACCAGACCAATTTGGGCCAAATACTGGATCTGGGTCAAATCCAAATATCGTTTTCAGTTAAAATGCAATGTTGGAGTTGTTAATTATTGAAAGATTTTGTCTCAATTTTATTTTTTAATAACGCACAAATTCATTAGTCATTTTTTGGGAGAATCGTGGTTTTATAGAAAAATGTGCATTTTCCATCGTTAAGGTATATTAGCGGCCTTAAATCTGGCTTCTCATCACAGTTTTCTAGATGCATCTATTTTCATGCATAATATTAAATCTAGATCCAAAAGCACAAAAAAATCCCAATAACGGCAATAATAATAATAATAATAATAATAATAATAATAATAATAATAATAATAATAATAATAATAATGAATAAATGAGAATAGTAAAATACAGAATTAAGATAGGTTTGTAGAAAATGGAGGCATGCCTAAAACAGGCGGGACACATCGTTCCCATGGGTGAAACTGCATGTCCAAAAGGATACAACATGTCCATTGACACTTTTAGTGTTGTAGGAATAAGAAAATGTAGAAATAGGTTACAGTGGGTCAACACATCCTTATATTGTGAGAACACGATCTGGGACACATTGAAATGGAGAAGGGCATATTGTGCCTTGCAAGACATGGCATGTCCAAGTAGGGCATGATGTATCAGGCACAATTTTAACATGCCAGCAAGACATGTCTTGTGAGAAAGATGCTGGAAGTGGAGGAAGAAGAAAGGCATGTTCCCATGCCTAAGGAAAGGAGAATGTGCCATGCTAAAGTGATGCAGGGCACGGTATGTCCTGCTGCACTTTCAGCAGGCCGCTACCTCTTCTTCTGTAGAACAAATTCTCAAAAGAGAATAGAAAAAAATAGAAAAAATGAAATACATGAAAATGGATATAATGGATGGTCAAAACAATAACCAAAAGAGATTATACAAATGATAAAACAACATTAAACAAGTTATGATGAAAAGAAACACAAAACATAGGTTTTACATATGAATGAAGAAAGCCTAAACTAAAAAACAAAAATGCAGCAAATAAAATACTGAATGACCAAACAATAATGGGTAAGTAGGAAATAGTAAATAGTTATTTATAAGGTCTTAGAAATACCTCTTTTTGCAGTGTATCTCCGAGATTTAGTTGAGAAGTTCAATGGGAGGCCATATCCCATGAACCAGAAATCCGATATTTAATGGATATGCATCCGAGTTTGTTTAAAAAAATCTGCCAAGAATCATATTTCTTAGAGATTTAAATAAATTTCAAGAAGTGGAAACCAACTTAAGCTGGGTTTTATGGGTTAAAATCAATTGAACTATAGTTTGATGTTTGTTTTATCATTATAAGATAAAGAGTAATTGTTTTAGGGGATATTTAGTCAACATAAACCCATAAATCAATTGGTTTGGTATGGATTCCAAGTTAGCCAAATGAGGTTTTATTTCAAAATGAGAGGAAGTGACAACAAGTTTTCCAATAGAAAAGAAAAGAAAAGGAGTCAATATCTAAATGTGTTTTATCATTTGAAAACCATTTAACTGTGACTATAACAATGGATTTTTATTAATAAGGAAAGGATGCTTTTATTTTAGTATGTGTTATTCATAATGATTGAGTTTATTTTATAGAGAATAAACCCATATATCAAAGCTCAAAGCTGGGTTTTTATTATTTAAAAAAAGAAGAAGATGATAAGATGAAGGTGAAGAAGAGCTCCAACAAAATAAGATGAAGATGAATGAGTTTATAAGGGTTATTCTACTAAGAATGAACCCTTAGATTTATTATTAAACCTATAGCTAAGTTTTTTTATGGAGAAGAACTAGAAAAAAGATGGAAAACGTTTACCTTCTCCCAATCTCTATCAAATAGAATGGGTGACTCCCAAAATGATTTCTCCTTTCTCTCCAACATATCTCTCTTTTCTTTT
Organism: Euphorbia neoarborescens; assembly: GCA_948330485.1. Taxonomy (NCBI): domain Eukaryota; kingdom Viridiplantae; phylum Streptophyta; class Magnoliopsida; order Malpighiales; family Euphorbiaceae; genus Euphorbia; species Euphorbia neoarborescens. The sequence continues at coordinate 4,263 of CAOJCR012214312.1, read as the reverse complement.
CTGTCAAATAGCATCACTCTCACCAAATGGCACCTCCCAAAAAAGTGAGTCTCCCTTTTCAATGTGTAGGATTTTTGGTTTTATATAGTGGGTGTGGGGCCCACCTAATTGGGATTTGTATTTTAATTTAAAGTTTGGCCCACAACCCAAATGCATGCTTAGCCCCGTTTAATCATAATGTATGATTGCAACTTTTAGGGTCGGTCCTAGTCGACCCATCACCTGCTTCAAATCTTGGGCCAGATCACTTTGTCAAGTCAAACCCATTACCTGATTTGGCCTAAGAATATTCTCACTTAGCTTAAACCCATATGAAATTATTTTTACTAGGATCTCAAAAGTTTTTATGTGGATTCCTGTGCTCCTTTAACTTCTCATTCGAACAAATCGAAGAACATGTACAGCCATAGAAAAAGGCCAATGAACTTCGATTCTTCATTGACCAAAAAAATCCCATACTCAGCACCCTATGGTATGTCACACATTGTAGCGTCACCAGGAGGAAGAGGTGTGAATTTGGTAAAAACTTTTAAGAGACTCAATTTTAATGTTTGGATTAAATTTTAGTGAACGGCTTAACATGCAAAATACAAAAGTCATATCAATAGGTGATCATACATCCACATATATATAAATGTAGTAGCATACATAATATAATATATAAAAGAGATTCTTTAGGCCTTTTATTACATCTTAAAGACAACTAGATATTCCTAGCTAAAGTCTTCAAGTCCGATCCGTCCACAATAGGCTATCTCTAACTTGATACAGTTATAAATATATAATTTAATTATATAAAATTCTTATACTATATATTGCAACAAATCAACAAAATGGCATGCAATCCATATTTCCCAAATAATAAAAATTTACAACCAAACTTTAATTAAGGCCCATAGAACTCTACAAACATATAAAAAAACTTAAAGCTTTTGTGCATAACGTCCATATAATATGCATGATCATGGCATTCCAATTAATAAATATTTACATTAAGCCAAGTTCATTATTTGTGAAAATGCCAATTTTAACAATTATGACTAAGGTCTAATGGATTTAATCCATTTATGCAAAATTACTTTTTTTCTCCCACTGAATTTTGGATTGTCATAATTTTGAAATTTAGTGCTCCCAATTTGATCGGTTCTATGGTCCATGGGGAAATTTCCCCGTCAATATTCAATTTAAATACACAAAATAAATAAATTGGACATGAATTTTCGTACAAATTAACTAAAACAAATTTTAATTTTTTTTGTATCCGGACCCGACTTTCATTTAAATTGCTTGTGAATTTTAAAAATTAATACTCATCTCATACAAAAATTAATTGGATTTTATAGGATAACTTTAAGCATATATTGCGTCCAGCTTGGTGTGAAAATGATGAGCCCACACAGTGTTGAGGCTATTGCGAAGGCAACGTAACTCTACACCGACAGAGGGGCTGTGATGCCTGGGCAGTATCAACTACCACAAAATTGTGGTAGCATCTATTTTTGATCAATAAAACCGTTTGGGATTCTATCGTGGCAATGCTACTCCCCACAGGTAGCGGGGCTGCACTGCCATACGGCAGCAGCTGATGCGCGTTTAGCGTGATATGAATTTATACGATTCAGGTATGGATGCTAAACGCTCAACTACATTGCAGTTTACCCCATCGTTGTCAAGTAATAATCTGGATTTAAGTCCAGGTATCGATCCCATAGGGAAAAATATTTCTACGCTGTCTAGTTCTTGGGTTTTAGCTATTATAGGCCGGTTCAATATATTCTGAATTTAAACTAAATTAAATTACTCCTACTCCTAATTATGATCAATTATCAAGCAAACCTTCGCAAACGGAATCAATGGGATGTTCAATTGATGTTTTACCGACCTATGAATGTAAACGGTAATGAAACTTATTAATCTTTTCAAACAATCAAATAATCAAGGCAATGCAAGACTCAAAATTAACATCAATGCATGGATTCAATAGAAACTCCTACTTTCTTAAGCACCTAGGGTAAGGTTATCCGAACGGCCCGCCTAGTTCTGTGATTCAGAAACTAAGTACACTTAAGTTCCGCAGGGTTGTCAATCCTTCCAGTTTTCCAGTGTAAGGCTGGATCGCGTAACAAATATGAATCAAATTGATATTCAAGTTTACGAGGCTATCGAAATCACATGCATAACAATTAATCGAATCTCAAACACAACCCTAATTCTCAATTGTAAAATCGAATCTATAAGCATGGAAGAAAAATAATAAATACAATCACATGCAATATCTAAGCGGATCACAACACGTATTAAAGAGGAAGATTGAGAAAGAGGTAATCTTATTCAAACTCGCTATTGAATCGGTGGACTCTAGCTTTTGCGATGCAACATGTGAAGGTGAATCTCTATAGGAAAACTCGATCTTCAAGAGAGATTAACGGCAAAAGGGGAAGATTCCAAGAAAACTTTTTCAATTGAATAAAATCCCAAATCCGAATACAAAACGAAATAAAAACCTAGCTAGGGTTTTTAGATCTGATATGAATGACAAAAGATCCATAAAAATACATTCTCTATCTCTATATATAAGTCCCTAACAAAAATAAATCAAAATAAAGCGAAATTCTTCAATTTTTCAGCATTCAAAGTCGTGTAACATCGTGTCACTTATGTGACGCGTCGTGACAAGCATATCTTCTTTCCTCAGCAAAAACATTTTAGAAATCAGCATTTTTGGCCTGTCACGTTGTGACACATGGCTGGGGCGATGTTACAGGCTATTTTTGCAATTTTCCAATAGCTTGCTCTATTCTGAGCGATTGCGCACTCCCTCTTGTTTCATCCATAACTATCACGTCTAATGTCGAAATTAGATGATTCAAGATCCGTTGGAAAGATAAAAGCATTATCTACAACATTGTCTCTAATAAGTATCTTCAAATACGATCCCCAACGATCTTGAAATTTGATCCCAACTTGATGGATACATGTTGTTCTATGCTTCTCTTTAGCAAATAACTTCCTTTCTCGGACTCCCGTGCTCCGCTTTCCATCTCCGACCCTAAAATATGTCTCTCAAAGACATAAAACACATCAAAGCACCAATATAGAGAGGTGTAAATAAATATAAACACGAGAGTCCCCAAAACAGAGTCAAGTTATGTACAATATCGCCTAAAACTAACAAAAACTATTAAAACTAATCAAAAGAGTAAAACACAATAAAACACAAAATAAAACACACAAAAACCAACACAAATATCACCAAATGATACAAATCATAGCCAAGAATATAAGGTCTAAACCGACCTTATCAACTAGCCCCCACTTAAGACCTTGCTTGTCCTCAAGCAAATAATCAAAAACTCAGAATAACAACATTCATTTTCAACTAAAAACCTAGCACTGATTTAACTATGCCAATTTGCCAATCCCCAAGCATGCATCACAGTCATCAAAGTCATATGAAATGCATATAGGCAACAACTCTTACAAGATACACACTTTCAAATCCAAATTGATCAAACGAAAAGGAACATTTAGGATTTGTTTAACCAAAATTAATCCTCACAAGTGGTCGCTCAAAATTCTCTCATTGCTAGGTGAATGAAAGAAATCACATATAATCATGCATAATGTACATCACATGGCGAACTAATAGCAATCCTAGCTCAGTCTTTGGTTAATGAGCAAAATCAAAGAACCGTTCCTGGTTGTGATGTGTGAAGGCTAAGGGTAAGGTAGTTAAAAGTCAATTTAGGTATACAGCTCTCTGTCCCGAGTTATCAAACTGAAGAATTAGTCAATTACACACAAGTCTATAACATATAAGTAACCCTACATCCCAAGGTATTTTTCTGTTTTTCTTCTTTTTCTTCTTTTTTTTTTCTTTTTTTTTATTTTTTATTATTTTTTTATTATTTCATTTGAAATATTTCACACTACACAAAATACAACTCGGATGAACAAAAGAAGTTCCAAGTTGTTAAGATAAGAGAAAGTTGCAGATTTGAGAAACGAGGGGATTTACTTAGCTTTGTAAGAACAAACTTGACTTTTAAAGTGTTTAAGTCAATGATTTAAAATGATCCCAAAAGACAGCATGTAGCCCAGATGGGAAAGAGAATTATTCCAAGCTACTCAAAACAAAACACATCTATTTTGGAATGAGGTGCAAAATTACCCTTGTCTAATCAAATTCTACCCAAAATAATCATGAAGCTCATTGACTAATCTAGACTCGATAATAGAGAGGGGATGGGTATGAAGGTAAGT
>CAOJCR012214195.1:0-11142 GCA_948330485.1 Euphorbia neoarborescens | reverse complement strand
GAATATTAATGTAAATGGCTTTATTCAATTAAACAAGGGTCAAAACATGTAAAAACTAGTAAACCATAATTATGCAATTTCAAACAATCAAGAATTAGCGACTCTAGGTCCGGTGATGCTTCCTAATCGTATTCCTAGTTTAGAGGTGGTCTAGCTCTAGAAATAAGAAAATAAGAACCCGTATGTTCCACGGAGTTTTCAGTTCCAATGGTTGCCTAGGTTTTGTCTAGGTAGGGTTACAGATATGAAATCGGTGAAATTAGGACTTTGTAAGACTAATTCGATTGCAAAATCAAACACAAATAGAAGAAATAAAAATTAACATGCAAATTCGAAAACCTAATTCGACAAAATAGAGATGGAACGATATGATGGAATCAATCAACGAAAACAGGTTGCAATCGCACATCAAAATAAATAGAAAAGAGAAAAAGTAAACTTATATCCTTTTCCAATTAATCGGATCTTATCAATGTGAAATCATTGAAGGGGAACTACTACAGAAAGATCAAATCTCGAGGACAATCAATCGCAAATGGGGAAGATTCATTGTATAACTCGCACATCAACCTTTATTGTAGAAATCAAACTCAAGATACAAACCCTAGAACTTTGTCAAGTTTTCGGTACAAGAATGAATGTAAGATAAGTCTAAAAATACCCTAAAACAATCCTTAAATAGTGTAGTAAAAGAGGTGTAATCAGAAGAAAATTCATTCTAAAAGAAACAAAACAATTTTCCAAGTTATAAGTGCCAGTACGCCGCTCTGGCTGCTGGCGCGCCGCACTGGAATGTGACGCACTGGCATGCTGGCCTCCCTTGTATCCCAACATGCCACGCTGGCTTCTGGCGCACTGCATTGGACCTGAAAAATCCAAAGGTGTTCCTTGTAACTACAACGTGCCGCGCTGGAATCCTGGCGCGCCGCGCTGATACCCAATTCTTCAAGTTGCACTCAGCTTCATTCTCCAAATTTTAATTCTTCATAACTTTCGCATCCGAACTCTGATTTTCATGATCTTGGACCCGTTGAAAAGCTCGTAGCACGATATTTAACTCTTTTCTTGAAGTTCATTCCGAAATCTACCTCCAACTACCTCAAAAACTTGTCTAAAGATCCTTAGTTCTTCTTGCTCCAAAGTCGGATTCTAACTCCTCGTTTCTTCTTTCCCTTATTGCGGCTCTCAATCCGTATACTTTTCATCTCAAGAAATGAATCAAATTATACATGTCCTCAGTCTCATCGACCTCGAACCAAAGTAAAATAAGAAAAATAACTAAAACACAGAAATACTAACCAAACTGAACACAATACAAAAACACATAGAAATACGAGAAATGCATGAAATGCAACACATAAATGCCAAATATAGATCAAATTATTCATCAATATGGTTTCATAATGCCTAGAATAGAAGGTTGAAATCGACCTTATCACTCCGCTATCTTCACTGTTCCTCAATCTAAAGTCTCACAAAGCTTTCTGGAAATACAGTAAATAAGGTTAGTTGAATGTTACCTTGGCTGAGGGTGTCCTTACATGTATAAATCCTTGGAGTGAGATGTAAAATAACATGATTGTAATGTAATAAATGTTTTAAACAATAATTGGTATGGGAATCGTTAAATTTGAGCCAACAAAATTTGTAGATTATCTTAGACTGCTAAGTGCTTTTATTGAATGCCCATTCTAGGGGCATACCTCAGTAATATGTAGTGGGCTTGAGCCCAAAATATCATTTAGATTGGGAACCTGATGGGATCCCTACTAAAAATTATATTGTCTTCAAACTTGAGATATAGCTTAAAGAGGGACACGATGAAACCCTTGCTAAAAGAAAAGTAGGCTTAGCCCAGTTTATGATTTGGTGTGGAAAAAATTGGTGGATAGGTTGAGCATCGGTGTTAGGTTGACCAGATCAATGTTCAAGTTTTGAATATTTCCTTTGGAACCATATATGATCCAAGGGAGGTCGGCTATATTTTGGCATCACTCGCACTTGGTATTTTCCCTATCGATCAAGGGGCTTTATTTGAATGCCTATTTAAAGGGACTTACATCAGTTACATACGATTTTAGGTTCGGGGATAGGAGCTATGAAATTGATCTTATGATAAGGCCAATGTAGACCTTATATTCTAAATATTATTTGTGATTGAACAATGGATAATTTGACTCGTTTGATGTGTTTTGTGCTTTCTTTCATGCATTTTATATTTTTCTTTGCATTCAGGACTTTTCTGTATATTTTGGTTATTTGTGGCTTATTTTTATGTTTTTCATTTTATTTTGGGTCCGAGATCGTTAAGACCGAGGATTTTTATATTTTGACAGTTTTGTTGAGCTAAAGATGCTGGAAATAAGACCTAGAATGGGCATAAGTAAATGGAATGTGAAGAGAGTCCAATTGTGCTTAAATGTTGATGCAACAACTTTGGAGCAGATTCTGAGGTATCTTGGAGCTTATTTTTAGAACACATTTTAAAGGAAAGTTGAAGATCTCTCTGTGAGCTTCTAATGAATACTAAATCATTAGAATTAGACTTTGATTAGAACTTTATGAGGGGAACAAGAAGAAGTGTGAAAGCTAAAGGAAATCCAGTTACTTGAGTTGTGAAGAATGCCACTTGTCGAGCTAAAGAATCGAGTAGAGAGGATGGTTGGCAGTAGGGTTACTTGGATGAGGTCTCTCTATACAGAACAAGCATATTCAACGAGCCAAGTTGGTTTACTCATCGAATAAACAATCGTATACAGGATGAATTGGGTAGTAGGTCTGCACGACTTGACACTCGACATGCACAATGAGGATATACGGTGAGACGAGTTCGTTTACTCACCGAGTGAATAGTCATACACACAAGCAAATTGGGCTGTAGGGTTGCATGACTTATAGCTTGATAAGCATTTTTAGGCTACTTGGCAAGCACAGGCTTTTTGTACGTTGAGTTGTAGCTCGAGTACAATGATTGAAAACCCTAAATTGTAATTTAACTTCCGAATTATTTCCCGTTTGATGTGGGATTCTTCTTATTTTGTTTGAAACATATAAATAGAACAATATAGGTTAGTTTTAAGTCAATCTTGGATTATTTTTCTCACTCTAGTTTAAAGAGAATTCTTGATTCTAATCTTTTCTTTTATCAACTTTTATTGATTAAAAATCTTTCAACGAGGTTTTGTGTTCAACAATTCATTATCGATTGGTTTCTTATTTATCGATCGAAACTACCTTTCATAAGACGAATCTTTCCCTTTTGAGAGAATCACTATTCGCGGTTAACATTCATCGATATAGGTTTACCTTCGCAATCTATTTAATCGTAGTAGTCCGGTTAATCGAAGCAAAGGGAATAAGTTCATCTTACCCTTCTTTGTCTTTGTTTATACTTGCTAGAATCATGACTAATATTTTTTGATTGTATTCCATGTTATCGTTCCATCTCTTTTGATTCGGTTTCTTGATTATTATTTGTGGAAGGGTTTTATTTTTTGGTTATGGTTGGATTTATTGATTTTTTTAGTCCCATAAAACCCTTAATCGAGTCGATGCATATAGAGACGAGCTATCTAGCTGACAACTAGAAAACCAAAGGTCTGACAAACCCAAGAGTTAAGTGCTCCTATTTACTATTTTGCAAAATTAGGTGATCCCTAAGTAAGGACCAACAAAGGGAAAATCGGTAGCTAGTGAAACAGTGTTTTTAATCTGATTGGGAATTAAATCTTGAAACCTATAATTGATCATTAAATTTGTTAGTGGAATTCATCCCTATTAATAATCATAGATCGGTTAGACGATCGAGAGATATTCTTGAACCCAATTGCAAGGTTGACATAGATAGATTATTAGGACTAGTCTTAATTTATTTTAGGAGTAGATTAATTTTTTTTTAAGAATTAATTTACCGCCTATGACACGCACGAAACCTTATGCTAGGTATTTGCAGAATATAGTTTCTCTATGGGATTGATAAATGGACTTTTAGACCAGATTTTTATAACTTAACAACCACAGGGTACACTGCCCTAGAGTTGAGTGATCAGAGTAGAGTTTTCATAACTACTGCCTACTCTACCAAGTTATTGGCGCCATTACCAGGAAGACTTTAATCTCTATTTTATTGAACCTAGGGCATACTGTTGAAGTAGGCATTGTTTATATTTATGGATATTTGTATTTGTATTTTTGTTTTATATTTTTGCATTTTAGAAAAAAATAATAATAAAAGGATATTTTTGGTTGAATTTGTGTTGATTTATCTGTGCTTTAAGTCCTCGTATTAATGCAAACCCACTTATATAATCCAAAACTTGAGCCATTTGATTCTAAAACTAATTGTTCTTTTCACAGGAACCGAAGAGCAAGAGCAAATCAAATGGGTAGAGAACTACAATTACAGTGCGAGGAGTAGGAAATGTTGGCCAGAGAGCAAGTTGAGTAGGAACGGTTCCGCTTGGAACAGGCAAAGCATGAGAGAAGGGCTACAGTAGGTGGAGACCGAGTCAATATGGCTATGACTGATTTGATGGCTCTATATAGGCCCTAAAATAGAGCAGGAGTAGTACTACCACCCATCACCGCCAATAATTTTGAGATCAAATCTAGTATGGTGAATCTGATTCAAGCCAATGGGTAGTTCAATAGAGGGATTGCTGATAATATTAATGATCATCTGGATCAATATTTGATGGTTACATATACAGTTAGAATGGGTGGTGTGCCTCATGATTCCATAGGACTAACACCATTCCCATTCCCTTTAAATGGTGGCGCTATAAAGTGTTATCGCTCTTTGAGGCCTATTCCGTTACGTTTGGGACAATCTAGAAGAAAAGTCCTTGGCTCAGTATTTTCCCCCTTCCAAGATGATGTGGCTAAAGAATGAGATCATGGGATTTTGACAGTTTGGAACGAAAACCTTGAATGAATCATGCACGGATTTCAAAGGATACTGCAAAATTACTCATATCATGACCTGCCTAAGCACTTTCAGGTAAGAACATTTTATCATGGATTGACTCCATCTAACCGTGCTATTGTAGATTATTCTGCAGCTGGTGACCTATTCATGAAAACAACAGTGGAAGAAGAAGAGCTAATAGAAGAAGTGGTTAGAAAGAGCACAATGTGGCAAAGTGACTTGCCAATAAGAGGAGAGATCCGACCTGTAGATTCGGGATGCCAAGGTTGTTGGACAATGTCAACAAAAAGTTGGATCTGTTGATTGCTCATATGAATCTAGAGACACAACAACCTCAACCGGTGATGTGTGTGACTTATAGAGGAGGCTATCTCAACTAAGACTGTATTGTGGCCGACCCTTTTACCCAAAAATAGAGAATGTAAGTTACGTAGGAGGAAATCAATGGTATAGTAATCCATACCCCCAAACTTAAAATTTTAATAATAACAATAATCAGAACTTTAGACGTCGGTTTCAACACCTGAATATGTCATATGGAAATAACCAGAATATGTTGAAACCTCCATCCGATTTTCATTATAATCCTCAGAGTAAAGGGTTAGGTAAGGCTCCTAATAGCTAATATAACCAACCTCACTCGGCTCCTTCTCAAAAGCAAGATGATGTGGTTCCGATAATGCTAAAGTATATCTCAACTCGTCTGGGCAACAAGTAATGTAAGGACTTGGGAAACCAAGTAGCTCAATTAGCGAGAGAGCAACTAGAAAGAACCCCAAGGCTATCTCCCTATCTGCTGAACAAAACCCAAGGCAAAATCTGAGGGGATGGTCAACTCAATCACTGATGTGGGGGTTTCTACCAATTGATCTGTAAGAAGGAGAGCCATAGAAATTCAAGTTGTTCCAACTATAAACACAACAGGATTATTTGTCCAATTTTTTTAAAAAAAAATTAGAGCTTTTATTTATTTTTCAGTTTAGGTACATTTGGGATTTTGGTTGGTTTTTCTTTTTTTTTTTTTTGCATGTTTGCTTGCATGTTTGTTTTGTTTTCGTTATGTTTTTACGTACTTTTCAGGAAAGCATGCATGAATCACGGAGAGAAATCGGCTAAGGATAAGGTAAGAAAGTATCTTAAAAAAATATTTGACCCTATGCTTGACAGGCTACTCGAATAGTAACCAAGTATTACTCAACGAGTAGCCATGTATTAATCTACGAGTCAAACAGTCAAGTAAGGCAGCACTAGTGTAGTATCTCTACTCTACTGCTGACTCGTCAAGTAGAGGTAGGTTACTCGAAGAGTAACCTCTGGTTACTCGATGAGTACCCTATCGAGCCGCCTATAATAGTTAGATTTTATATTTTTTATGCTTTATTTAAGTTCTTTCCCTCTTCTCTCTTCCCTTACCTGCGTTTTCCCAATTTTTACACCAAAAAATCTCTCTCTTCCTTCTTCTCTTCTCTTTTCAAACACCTAAACCCCTTTTCTCCTCTTCATTTCTTTACTCCATTCGTCTCTTCTTCTTTCCCTCTCTATTTTTCTCTTTCTTTTTTTAGTTTTGACCTAGCTTTAAAAAAATGGCTCCAAGGTATACATTTTCTTGTCCTTATTTTGATATTATGTCGCATGATAGTGTTCGTGAATGCTTGCTTTTTTGGTTTTATATCTCTCCCATTTTTCTTTATACCTTTATCTTCTGTGATTTGTGTTTATGCATAAGTGTGTTTGTTTGCTTCTTTTACTGTGATTTGTGTTTATACATAAGTGTGTTTGTTTACTTCTTTTATGAACCTTGTTTTCATTCATGCTTGCAAGCTTAGTTTAGGAGTGATTTAGGTTTTCAATTTCGTGATGGTTTACTGTTAAATGCTAGTTTATCTCCTTTGTGGGTTTCTTTTTCTTTTCTCTACAGTACATGTTAATTGCTAGTGTTTCTTTAGGATAATGCTCTCTATTTCACTCAAATGCCTCGGTTATTACATGACTGATGTGAAAGGAAATTCTTTTAGGTAATGTGATAATAGTTGTGAATTGATTGGAAGTACTCTGCCTTAGTTCTGGCATGCTTCGATTGCAATGTTTTGTGTTAAGCAAATGGTTTATAGGTGCTTGTAGGGATGCAAGCTAAACTAGTGACACTATCTAGGATGTTGTGCATTGCCATTTTGGCTATCTGACTTAGCCATTTCAGTTTTTATTTTTATTTTCTTGTTACATTTTATAGACTAAAGTGAATGGCAAAGAGAGCCACAACAGCAGCTCCCTCTTTTGGAAATCGATTTATATGATGATGTGATGCGGATACTGGATAAACTAGGTTAGGCAAGGTTAGTTCAGAATGGGGAGACTATCTATCCTGAACTAACCCAAGAATTTTATGTGTCTTTAGAGGTCAGACTTTTTAGATTCAAATATAAATCGAGTCGTGCCATGTTTCGGTTGTTTGGTACTATTTATGTCCTCACCTATTTACAAATTAATTAATGTCTAGGGATTGAGGATGGAGAGCTAGCTACTTAGCCTGATGGTATGAATGAACATTTGTTCTGGTATGAGCTAACTGGTGAGGCCTCCTATAATTGTCGACAAGCTAAGGCTGCTTCTATTAGGGATAAAGCCCTTAAAGTGTTCCAGTAATTGTTTTCTTGGAACATAGTTGGATGCCCTGAGGCCAATCAGGTAAGTACCACTGATTTAATTATGCTTTTCTATGCCATGCGTGGAATCTGTGTTGATCTGGGCTTCCTGATTCTTTATAATTTAAACAACCATGTCAACCACCTTCGAACTGGACTCACCTTAGGATACTTTATAACTATGTTTGCTACGCACCTTAAGGTGTGTGATTACTATGACTGCCTAGCCGGCTTCTCCCCTATTACAATGAATGCCTGTGGAATGGATTATGGTCCCATTCCTAGTGACGCAGGGGGTAGTGGTTGAGGTAAGTGGCCTATCGGTATTACTGATGACATCAATGAAGAAGAAAGCCGATAAGAGGACGAATAAGACTAAGTCTGTTGCACCTCTATCTAAAAGGCCAGCCACAATTGATAGGCAAGAGAGTCTCATCTAGAGAATGGAGGATATATAGATGAGCCAGATGCAGTGGGCCTCCTCTATGGCAAACTAATTTACTGAGCAGGCATACTGGATGTTCCCTATCGATACTAGACTTGAGCTATATGAGACTCATCTCCAGCAGCAGGCTCACTAGATATCTTCTATGGACTCTAGGCTTGACATACAGGCGATCCAAATAAATAATTTGGAGGCCTTCTCCTCCCAGTATAGTCATACACACGGCTCAGAGTATCCACTATTTATCTCCCCCTTCCATCGTATCTACAACTGTGATAGGGGTATTTTATACCTTTAAGATCAGTAACAAATCAATCAAGAAAAGGAAGTAATCAATGGAAGAAATGATAAAATCTAAGCTTATATGAGTTATTTCGTACAGATTGTAGTGCTGATTAAAAACATGCAACTCTAGGCAATCTTGTAAGGAAACGGAGAGATTGCAGAGTGCAGCATGCAGAAGAAGTGAGGCAGAGCAGGTAGAGGAGGAGGTAGATGGAGATGGTGGAGTAGACAGTTGGAAGTATAAAAGTACGATGGAAGGGTATGATTTAAGGAAGTCCAAAATCCTTAGTGGAATCTGATCTTTTACCATTTTGTCCTTGTATTTTGTGGTTAAAATACAATTCTTAATATTTTATCTGTTGTTTTGTGGCTTAGAAATAAACACATCACTTTGTCTTCTAAGTTTACCCCTTTTAGAACTCTTTAAATAGGTTCCTATTTTGTGTTGTTAGGGGGATATTGAGTAGTGTGGTTGGAATTATTTATTACTCTTTACTTATTACTCCTTCTTTATAGTTAAGTTTTCTGTTTAATTAATTATGTTCTTCTTATTTTAAGTAATTGTGTTAATTATGTTAAGTAGTGAGTAGTCTCCTTCAGGCAGAGCTAACATATCTGTTAGCTCTAGGTGAGATTTCCTAGCGAGGTTACAGAAGAGGGAAAAGTAAGATTGAGAGAAAATAGAGCTTTATATGAGAGTAGGATCCCTGTTGTATATTTAGTACCCTTATTGAGACTAATAAGAGATTTAAGGGTATGGAACCATCTTCCATGCGTACATTCTCTATTGAGGCGGACTAAGCAATTTAGAGAATGTGTCAAGGGGTTTTACTTAGGTAAAATGCTTGCTATCCTTAATGGTTGAGTAAAGGCTGAGTGAGGCATAACATCAATCTTGGTATAGATCTCAAAGATCTAGGTGAGGTCTAACGATAAACCTAGTGACTAGATGGAAATAAACCTTGGATCGCAACCTCCCCTTCATCTACAACCATTAGCTAGGAAAAGCAACCAAGATCTGTGTTAGGTTATGTTAGTTAATGCCTGTACCTTCCCTTTTTTATCACTTTATTTCATTTTCTATGCAATTTGTCATTTTACAACTTACTCTTTATCTTACTTATTTTTACTCTGCAAACTTCTTGATAACTAACTGAATCTTACAGATTTCACAGGAATACTCACGTAATATCCTTGCTCCTTGAGGAATACGACACTTGGCCTTTCAATATACTAAAAAATGAACTAGTGCACTTGCTATTAGACCATTTTAAGGCGAACAAGTTTTTGGTGCCGCTGCTGGGGAGTACGGCTTAATATTGTGAAGTTGTTGTTAATTTGTTTGATTTGATAACTTAGTGTGTTTTTGTTTCAGGAATTTTCTGAAATCTGAAGGTTTTCCTTGCATGCGAAGAACTGAACAACTTGTTGTTCCATTCGATCCCAAGATTGAACAAACATACAGGAGGAGAAGATGTGCATCAAGGCGTGCTCGAAGAAGACAGAGAATGGATGGACTAAACCCACCACCTTTGCAACCACTACCAGCTGGTGGTGAGGATGCAAACCAAAGGCCAAGGTTGAAAGAATATACTAGACCCGTCACCGAGGGACACTCTTTTTTATAGTGATACCTGACGAAGGAGATAATATATTTGAGATCAAGGCCTACATGATTCAGATGCTTCAGGCCGCCTTTCAATTTAGAGGTTTTCCTAGAGAAGACCCAAATGCTCACATTCAAGATTTTGTCACCATCTGTAACATTTTTAGAACCAACAGAGCAGTCTCAGACGATGTGATTCGGCTCAAACTTTTTCCTTTTTCATTAAGGGATAATGCAAAAAGCTGGCTCAAGAATTTGCAACCACTTTCTGTTAAAACTTGGGATGAAATGTCGAGAGTTTTCCTAAATAAGTATTTCCCACCAAGGCAAGCTATAAAGTTGCAGAACGAAGTCACTCATTTTTGTCAAAAACCAGATGAGTCCTTATCAAAAGTATGGGAAAGATATAAAGATCTCTTGAGAAAAGTTCCAAATTATGGCATTCCCATGTGGATGTAAATCCAGAATTTTTATAACAGCCTGACCAATGCTAATAAAATACATATAGAGTCAGTTGCTAATAGAGATCTAGAAGAGCTTGCACCGGAGGAATTATATGAATTGATTGAGAGATCAGTGAACACAAGCTATAAATGGCACTCTGTCAGTAGAGATCGAGTCAAACCAAGCAGAATCAAAGGCATCAGTCCGTCAATATGTGTTCAAAGAATTCATATGGAACATGAGCATAAGCCAGTACTGCAACCTTAGAGAATACTAAACCCAAATGTCAAGAAAGTTGTCAAGAAAGAAGTTATTCTAATTCCATATGGACAAGTCGAGTCCAAGTCGTACTCAAAAAGGGAGGAACTATCGTTGTTCAGAATGAAAACAATGAATTGATTTCGACAAGAACAGTCACTAGATGGCGAGTTTACATTGATTATCGCAAACTCAATGATGCAACCAAAAAAGATCATTTCCCCTTGCCATTTATTGACCAAATATTAGAACAACTTGTTGGATATGAGTTTTATTGTTTTCTTAATGGATATTCAGGGTATAACCAGATTCCAATTCATCTACAATATCAGGAGAAGACAACTTTTACATATCCTTATGGAACGTATACGTATAGGAGAATGCCCTTTCGGATTATGTAATGCGCCGACAACTTTCCAACATTGCATGATGGCAATATTTCATGATATGATAGAGAAGACTGTTGAAATCTTCATGGACGATTTCTCCGTGTATGGAAAGACTTTTTATTCCTGCCTTAGCGATCCTGAATCAG
>CAOJCR012212282.1:0-14433 GCA_948330485.1 Euphorbia neoarborescens | reverse complement strand
TAAATTATTACAGTTGAATTGAAAATTAATTACCAAATTGTTGCCAAATCAAAATATATTGTTGCTCATGATTTATGAAAATTGTCGCAAATACCAGAGAAAATTGTTGCAAATTTATTGAGAAATTGAATTGAAATTGTCGCAAAATGAAATAAAAAATGTTGCTTAATTAAATTATGAATGTCACAAAAGCAAATGAATTTGTCAGAAACTACACTCAAAATTGTGATAAAACTATTAAAATTGTCGAATTATTATTGAAATTTTAGTTTAAAAGGCAACAATAATTATTGTTGCAATAGCCGATAAATTGTTGCTCTGTAACAGATTGTTGCAAATGGATGTCAGTTATGCAACAATTAGAAATTGTCGCCAGTAAAAAACAAATTATCGCCTTTGAAATTCTTGCAACATCCATAAATGCAACAAAGTCTGAAATGTCACCGTAGCCCTTTTTTGGGCCTACTGCAACAAAAAAGCAGTCTAATCCAACAAAAAGCTATAGTTGTAGTAGGCTATATATGGTGTAGTGGCGGCCGCACCCGAATGAGTTGGGTACTTATTTGTCTCAACAATCTAATCTAAATCAAGGAAGATATAGTAGTCTGGGATGATGGAACCATGCCTCTTACTATATATGTATCTTCAGATGATCAGCTATTAAAGGATAATATAAGTACAGCTACCGGGACGGTTTAATCTCTACTAGAGATGCTGCTAGCTATCGTAATTAGGGGCTACTATGGTTTGCTAGAACCCACCAATAGTCTATGGATTAATACCCATTACCTACATAAAGACAGTCCCACAAGGATCTTGCACATCGATCTACTGGCTACAGATAATTAGTCTATAAGGCTAGATCATGTTAATTAGATAAATATGGATTGAAAAAATCATATTTGATTTAATTAATCAATTAAATTTAAAATATCTAATTAGTAGATTCACATATGGTATTTAGTTAATTGTGAATTAATTGAATTACATATCACAAATAATTTAATTAAATATATTACATAAAATTTTAATTGAATTAATTTATTATGAATGGAATTTAATTAATATATGTGCAATTAGAATTAATTGGATTTTGATTAAAATCTAATTATATTAATTGACATATTTAATTAAATTAATTCACAGTTAAATTAATTAATCAATTTACTAAATGGTGAAATTGAAAAATTAAAATATAATGCGTTGATTTAATTAATCCTTTACGAAATTGATTTATTTTGAGTCGGTGGAATTTAATTGGACCGATCAAAATAATTGGACTGATAGAAGCTATGGGCCCTGCGTTTTTTAAGCCTAGTCCCATTAGAGTTTCTATAATTCATATGTAAACCAAAGATGAATGGAATTAGGGTTAATAAAGTTGCAATTTTCGAAAAACCCTAGTAAGGAGAGAAAGTCCCTTTCGTTCATCTTTTCGATGAAATTTCGATGAACGGTTGATTGAGCCTTGACTCCGCTAGCGCGGATCCACAGCCTATAGTAGATCATGCATTACTCTATAGTCGGATCGTCAGGATTAAGCAGCTACTTAGTGGAGATTGAAAAACGGTAAGTTTTCAGATCTTTCTTTTTCAATTCCTCCCAGACCCTAATTCTACCTTTGGAATAGATTAGGAATTAAATCCTCCAAATTCACCAAAGCGATCGCAATGGGAATTGGATCTAGAAATTTTAAAAGCCTTCCGATGTGCCTGATGAGTTTCTGAGCCTGAATCCGATTCCCAATAGTGGTATCAGAGCCGCGGTTACGGTTGAATCTAAAAAATTTAATTAAATCTATGGTTGAACGATATGATTCTAAAATTCATTTTAGAAATCTAGAATAAATTTTGGTAGATCTATAATTGTTAATTATGTATCTAGAAACTTGATTGGGTGGTTTGGTATGATTGATTGGTAGATTTAGGGTTGTTGATTAGGATTGGATTTTAATATTTTCCCCAATTTAGAGTTCAAGTTTTAATTGCATGCTATGATAGATTAGGTTATTTATTTAATTTTTCATAGTATGATTTTTCTGGATGATTGATTGCTGTTTGCAATTTTTCAAAAAAAATAATAGGAATCGAAATCACCGGCCACTGTTCGCGGTGGCGCTGCCTGTGTATGGCGGCAAACAGCAGCTGAGCCGCTATTAGTAGCTACCACAGCCAGTGGTGTTGCTGCCCAAAGGCAACAGCCCACGAAAGCAGGCAATGCCTTGCGACGAGCTACGGGCTGCCTATGGGCAGTGGCCAGTTGCACAAGGGCTCCGGGGATAGAGTCGCGGGCTGCTGCTGGCAGCCGCAGCGGGCCGCCGATGAGGCTGCCACCACGTGGCAGCCGGCGACTGGTGGGGCTTCGAGTCTTGGGTGATTTCGATACATTCGGTCTAATCCAATTTTGAATTGTACGAGTTAATTTGATTGGATTGGTCTGTTATATATAATAATTAATGTAATTGATTTTAATTATGTATAAAATATTTTTGGTACGATTTATGCATATTTAATTTTATATGGTCATATATTATTAAATATGGCTCGAAGGTTGGTCCAATAGCCCATTGTATGGGTTGTGATTGGACGGGTATAGTTTTAGGATTATAGAATTCCAAATTTAAGTGGGAGCATTGAATGTAATTCAATGTGTCTTTAAATTGGTATATACCATAATGATTAAGATTGGCGACTGTCACTTTAACGGCTGAACATAATTTAAAATTATTATGTTTGGATTTATTTGCTATTGACATACATCACGATATGTATGAAAATGCACAACAGATACATTGTCTGTATTTGGGTGATTTAGGTGTCTATGGGCCTTTACAAAGTTTGGTTGTATTTTATTTATTTTGGTAAGTATACCCTATGTGGTATTATTTAAATGTAATTTTATTTTAATTAGTTAGCTTAGTTATAAGTTAGTAATTAGAGTTATATCATCGGCCAAAATAGTGGGAGCTCATGGAGCAAGAGTAAGGAGCAGAAGCAGATGGTGAGCCTAAATAAAATGCGAGCCAAGGATAATGAAGAATTGTAATAGTTAGCTATTAGTTTTTCATAAGTTTTGTATTACGGGCCTATAGATCACCTTGCATTTTGCATGATGTATGTTATGCATGTTTGAATGGTTAAATAGTTTTTCAAAGCATGTTCATAAATACACAATTATTTATGCTAAACCGTTTACATTTTGACTAAAATGAATCCAAAATTGAAATACGGGGTCCTTCAAAAGTGCATTCCAAATTCACAGCCTCAACTTATATCAGACAGTTCAAGTAGACAGTGCTCAGCCAACTACTTGGATTGAGCTTGTTATACATAAGGTGATTGAATATCAAATATTGGGTATTGTCTTAGAGGGAATTATCATGTGGATAAAGCTGAGCCAACCACATCATAATTGGCCAAGACAAACATATTCATTGTTTTTATATAACAATATATTGAATTATGGTTTCTGACCCTATGGATTGCTAGTGATAGTCTTGGCCCGAGAACAGAAAGTTAATGTGCCATGAACCTTTCAAACCAAGGGTCAATAGTGTATGGGTTGGATTGTTAACCTTACCTAATAAACTTTAATGGTTTTACATAACAAGCTCAACTTGGGCCATTATTGTGTAATCGAGGGTCTTGGTCAAGTTAGCTAAATTAAATCACTAACAACATTAAAATTGGATTAATTAATGTTTTGGGTTTTAAGCCCTTTATTTAACTTCTGTTTACTTTCTTTCTCTGTAGTTGTTTTTCAAAGTATGATAAAGATTGTCTGTTAGAATGGCTGCAAACAACACATTTACCCTCCGATCCATTTTGGAAAGGAGAAACTTTCTAGGAGTTGATAAGGTCGGTTTTGACCTTGTCTTCTTAACTGCATTACACTCCATTTGGTGATGTTCTATATGTTCCTCTGGTGTTTTTATCTTGTGTTTAGCTTAGTTTTTCTTGTTTTTATCTTTTCATTAGCTTGTATAGTTTTGTTAGTTTTCGTCGATGTTGTATTGCATTTGGCTAGTATTTGAGGCTTCCGTGTTCCTTGGATTTATTTTCCTATTTGTCTACTCTGGATAAGTGTCGGGACTTCGCAGAAGAGCAGAATGCGGAAGAAAGCTAAGGATAGTGTTTGGGGGCTACAAACGAAGGGTGCCACGTCATAATGCATACGCATTACGCCATGGCATTGCTATTCAAAGGAAGGAATCTAGAAGTGGAGATCATCACGTCGTGATGGCAAAGATTACGTCCTGGCCTTGTATTTTTGATGAGTGGCAGATTGTTTTGAGGATCAATGAAGTTTTGAGTGCCACGTCATAATGGTATAGGCATCTTGATATGGCGGTTGCGAAAGATAGAAGAAGGACTTGAAGAAATTTTGAGCGCCACGTCGTAACACTTATGCATTATGGCGTGGCGACTCCATTTCTTAGGCTGAACTTTTTTATTTTGTGTTGAATTTTTGGGAACCTATTTAAGAGCTGGAGAAAGCTCCTGTTTTGTATATTTGAACCTATTGACTGAGCTAAGAACCCTAGGGTCTTACGCTTACCTTTATATCCAGATTTCATTCATATTAATCGAAATTTCAATTTGTAAACTCTTTTCCCCTTGTCCGGTTGATTGCCTACGTAAGTACGCTAGTCTTCTTATCGAGATTCACCTTTGCTTGTGCCATCGACGAAGCTAGGATCCACACTACTCGATAGCGAGTTTGATTTGATTTTCTCTCTCAATCTTCGTATTCAGTATAAGTTGAAACTGCTTAGATAGTACTTGTGGTTGTATCTATTGCTATTCTATTCATACTTATTGATTGATATTGCCATTGAGATTAGGGTTAGTGTTTGTTGATTGGTATTGATTTCTTACATGTTGATTTGATAGCATCGTAATCTGGAATATCTATTTGATTCATATTTGTTTCATGATCCAGCCTGACAACTGGAAAACCGTAGGATTGATAACCTATGGAACTTAATCAGACTTAGTTTCTAATTCATAGAACTAGGCAGGCCGTCCGGATCACCTTACCCTAGATGCTTCAAATAGTAGGATAGTCTATCGGAACTCTTGTGCATGTTAATATTCGAACACTTTTACTGCCTTAATATTAATCAGTTTGTTAAATCGATAGGGACCATCCCCATTGATATTCATAAAGACAGTTGGAAATCGTTTGATTGTTTGTTAATCCGAATCAGGGAGTCAATATATTGATTGATCGTAGTTAGGTTTAGGGGTAGTTTTAATTTAGATTTATTTATTCACCTTATTTTACCGCCTTTTACACGCCAAAGCCCTAGAACTAGAGTTCATAGAGGTAGATTCCTTGCGGAATCGATACCTGGACTCAAATCCAGATTATTACTTGACGACGACAGGGTACACTGCCCTAGAGTTGAGCGTTTAACATCCATACCAGAATTGCATAAATTTATATCATGTTAAATGCCATATCAAGTTTTTGGCACCGTTGCCGGGGAACTTTTTATTCTCTACGCGATTCAAACCTAGGGTGATACGGTTGTTCTAGGCACTGTATCTTCTGTGAATATTTTCTGTTTTATCTGTGCATATTTTGTATTTTGTTTATTTTCTTTTTAAGTTTTTCCCATCCTCGTGAGTGATATCGGTTAAGTTGTTTTTGCTAGTATATGAATACATGTTCTAACTCTCCTGATTTAGGTCCATTTGATCCCAAAATTGAAAGTTCTTTGCACAGGATAAGACGCGAGAGAGCTGAGCAGATGAAAGATCTATATAGAGGTGTAGCTGGTGAACAGTTGGCTAAGGAAAGAGCTGAACTTGAACAATTACAGGCAAAGAGAGCTGTGGAAGTAGCTGAACAACGTGCGAGGGAAGAGGCTGAACAGGCTGCTCAACTTGCCATAATAAAGGCCGATCAAATTGCTAGAGATCGGGACAAACTTGAACGACTGAGAGCAGAGCATGCCGAATTGGAGTAGCTCAGAAGAGGGCGAGCTCAATGGGCTCGATAGCCTGCCGCAGCTCCAGTTTATAGAACTATGGAGTAATACATGCAGCCGTACAGGCCAAGGGAGCAGAGCAGTGTGGTCTTGCCGCCTATAGCAGCGAATTCCTTCAAAATAAAGGGACATATGGTTTAGTTGCTTAATGCCAATAGGAATTTCTCTGGTGGAATAAGTGAGAATCCTAATGATCATTTAGATAGGTTCTTGATGGTGGTTGACACGTCTAGGTACGCAGGGGTGCCATAGGATGGGATCCGGTTGAAGCTCTTTCTGTTCACCTTAAATGGGAGTGCTTTAGAGTGGTACAGGTCACTTGAGCCCAACTCTATTACCTCATGGAATGACATGGTGGAACAGTTCCTGGAACAGTACTTCCCGCCTACCAAGATTGTGCAGCTGAAGAATGAGATCTTAGGATTCAGGCAATTTAACACTGAAGGATTAAATGAGGCATGGCAGCGGTTCAAAAGGCTTCTTAGAAGCTGCCGACACCATGAACTTGACATCTACACACAGATGAGTACATTCTATCATGGTTTGTCACCTTATAACCGTGCTTTAGTTGATTCTTTTGTAGGTGGAAATATTTTTAAGAAGTCACCGGAGGAGGCTCGAGAGTTGATCAAGGAACTAGCTAGCAGAAGCACTCTATGGCAAGCTGACTTGCCAACAAGAGGTGAGTTTAAAATTGTAGATCCTAGTCAGAAAGCAGTAATAGAGGATCTGAACAAAAAGATGGATGCTCTGATGAAGGAAGTGAAGACAGGTGTTAGTGCTCCGAGACCCCAAGGAGTGATGTGCGTGACATGCGGAGGAGATCACCTCGAGCAGGAGTGCCAGTGGGAAGATTCGGGCAATCAAACATCCATTGCGGCATCAGAAAATGTAAGTTATGTGGGTGGAAATAACAGGTATAATAACCCCTACCCCCAAACTTACAATTTTAATAATAGTAATCAAAATTTTGAGCGGAAGTTTCAGCACCAGAACATGTCTTATAGTAATAACAATAATGTGCTGAAACCTCCTTCCGGGTTCACTCATGAGCACAGAGACCAGGGGCTAGGTAAGGCCCCGAATGATTATCATCCTCAGTTCCTACAGTTGGAGGTCTCTCCTGCACCTAAACAGGAAGATGCGGTGCTGACTCTTTTAAAAGAGATGTCATCGTGTCTAGCTAATAAGAAGGCCTATTATAAGGACTTGGGGACTCAGGTTGCTCAACTGAATAGGGAACGCCATGAGCGACTCCCCAGGAAATTTTCCTAGCAATTCAGAGCCAAACCCGAAGGGGCATCAGAGGGAGTCTGCCAAAGCGATGACTCTAAGAAGTGGAAAGCAGCTGGAGAGTACTTCTGTTGCTGGAATGCAGCCACCGGCTGCTGAGGTAAGTATGGAGTTAGGAGGGGTAAGCAACCCCGATTCCGAGTCTGTTTCTGTTTCTATTCCTGCTGGTGAGGTAAATGTTGAAAAAGAGATTTCTGCACCGGTTAGAACCTATGTGCCTAAGCTCCCTTACCCCCTAAAGGAGCAGAAAAAGCAACTGGACCAGAAATTTCTAAAATTTTTAGAGGTCTTTAAGAAGTTGGAGTTTAATTTACCGTTAATAGACGCTCTCCAGGAGATGCCCACTTACGCCAAATTCTTTAGAGAACTTTTGGCTGGAAAAAGAAAACTTGAGAATGATGAGGTAGTGACACTTACTGAAGAATGTTCAGCAATAATATCTAGAAAGATACCCCCAAAGCTTAAAGATAGGGGAAGTTTTACCATTCCTTATTACATTGACGACTTGGAAGTGGTAAACGCTTTGTGTGACTTGGGGGCAAGCATTAATTTGATGCCACTTTCATTCTTTAGGAGGTTGGGGCTTGGTGACCCCAAAGCCACTAGTATGACCCTTCAGTTAGCCGATAGATCTATCACTAGGCTAAGGGGAGTGGTCGAAGATATTTTGGTTCGTGTGGATAAGTTCATCTTTCCAGCTGATTTTGTCGTTATAGATATGGAGGAAGATGAACGTATACCACTTCTTGTAGGTAGACTATTTCTGACAACTGGGAGAACATTAATAGATGTACAAGAAGGTAAAATAATTCTTCGGTTACAAAATGAGGAGGTGTCGTTCAATGTGTACAATTCTATGAAGTATCTGATGGATACTGAGAGTTGTAATTTTATTGACTCTTACTGTCCGTTTATTAACTCTTGTGTTGAGGATTTTCGTAGGTTTACAATTACGGATAATGGACAAAGTCTACCGGCTAATGGAGATAAAGAAGATGCTGGCGCATCAAACGTAGCGGAATGCTCTTGTGTAAAGAGCCGGTTTGAGGATCTCGAGCGAGATATCAAGCCAAAGCCGAAAACCTCAATTGAGGAAACTCCAAATTTGGAGTTCAAATCTCTTTCATCCAATTTAAAATATGTCTTTCTTCAGCCACCGAGTGACTTACCTGTAGTTGTTTCTTCTTTGCTAACAGGTACACAGGAGGAGCATCTTTTGGAGGTGTTGAGGAGGCATAAGGTAGCATTCGGATGGACCATCCATGACATAAAGGGCATTAGCCCTAGCTTCTACACACATCAGATTTTCTTGGAGGATGCAGTTAAACCATATGGCCAACCGCAACGATGACTGAACCCGAATATGAAAGAGGTTATGCAGAAAGAGGTAATAAAGTTGCTGGATGCAGGTATGATCTACCCTATTTTAGATAGTTCATGGTGAGTCCTATAAACTGTATACCTAAAAAGGGGGGTTACAACGGTAGTGGAAAATGAGTCGGGAGAACTTA
The DNA here is from genome assembly GCA_948330485.1 of Euphorbia neoarborescens. Taxonomy (NCBI): domain Eukaryota; kingdom Viridiplantae; phylum Streptophyta; class Magnoliopsida; order Malpighiales; family Euphorbiaceae; genus Euphorbia; species Euphorbia neoarborescens. Next base: position 5,634 of record CAOJCR012212282.1, on the reverse strand, counting down.
CTACGACTCGTGCGGTCACCGGATGGCGTATGTGCATCGATTATAAGAAATTAAACAATGCCACTCGGAAGGACCATTTTCTGCTACCTTTTATTAATCAGATCTTAGAGAGAATGGCGGGGCATGAGTATTTCTGTATGCTCGATGGCATATCCAGTTATATGCAAATACCAGTGGATCCTGTTGATCAGGAGAAGACCATTTTCACTTGCCCTTATGGGACGTTTGTATAAAGGCGGATGCCATTTGGCCTGTGTAACGCTCCTGTCACTTTCCAGCGGTGTATGTTAGCGATTTTTAATGATATAATTGAAAAGTTTACGGAAGTCTTCATGGATGATTTTTCTATTTTGGGATCAACTTTTTATGCATGTCTAGGGAATATAGATAGAGTCTTTCAGCATTGTGAAGAGACTAATCTGGCTCTGAGCTGGGAGAAGTGCCAGTTTATGGTTAGAGATTGCATCATTTTAGGCCATAAAGTTTTTGGGAAAGGGATAGAGGTTGACCCGACTACGATAGAGGTACTCGAAAAAGTGCCTCCTCCTAGTGCGGTGAAATTAGTCAGGAGCTTCTTGGGTCATGTGGGTTTCTACCGTAGATTTGTGAAAGAGTTTTCTAAAGTTGCAAAGCCGATGACTGATTTATTGATGAAGGATGCCTTGTTTGATTTTAATGATAAATGTTTAAATGCATTTAAGACTTTAAAGCGTAAAATGATCGAGGCACCTATTTTAGTGAGCCCTGACTGGTCCCTCCCCTTTGAAATCATATGTGATGCGAGTGATAACGCTGTAGGAGCTTGTCTAGGTCAGCGGGTGGATAAAATTTTCCACCCGATTTACTATGCCAGCAAAACTCTTAATCCAGCTCAAATTAATTATACTGTCACCAAGAAAGAGTTGTTAGCTGTAGTCTTTGCTTTTAAGAAGTTTAGGTCGTATCTGGTTTTGTCAAAAGTAATTGTTTATACTGACCATGTTGCTTTGAGGTATTTGCTTGCAAAACAGGATGCTAAGCCCAGATTGATCCAGTGGATCTTACTCCTACAAGAATTTGACATGGAAATCAAAGACAAAAAGGGAGTAGAGAATGTAGTTACCGATCATCTATCCAGGCTTCCAAAAGCTGATGCGGAGGAGTCCCCTGAAATAGAAATTAACGAAACCTTTCCGGATCAGTGGTTATATATGGTAACTTCTAGACCCTGGTTTGCAAACATCACGAATTATAAAGTCAGTAATACCCTTCCTGATGACTTGTCAGTTTCTCAAAGAAGAAAATTTTTGCATGAGGCTAGATTTTATTTTTGAGATGAACCATATCTTTTTAGGGTGTGTGCTGATAACTTGATTAAACGATGTGTGCCTGAAATTGAAATTCCATCTATAATTCGAATGTGTCATGATAGGGAGACAGACAGTCACTTTGGGCCAGAACGTACGTATTTTAAAATTTCATCTTCTGGTTTTTATTGGCCGAATATGAAAAGAGATATGATTGAATACGTGAAATGGTGTGATGCGTGCCAGCGGTCAGGGAACATCTCCTAAAAGAATGAAATGCCCCAGAAAGGTATCTTACTATGTGAACTCTTTGATATCTGGGGCATAGATTTCATGGGACCCTTTTCGATGTCACATTCAAACCAATTTATTCTTGTTGCTGTGGATTATGTCTCTAAATGGGTCGAAGCTGTGGCATTGCCTACTAATGACGCACAAGTAGTGCTTAAGTTTTTAAGGAAGAATATTTTTACTCGGTTTGGAACCCCTCGAGCTATCATAAACGACGGGGGCTCGCATTTCTGTAACAAACTGTTTGAAACACTTTTATGTCGTTACGGTGTGACTCATAAAATAATGCCCTTTCGGATTGGGGGCCATGAATACACCCTCAATGCAGCTCAACTATCGGCTATCTTAGGATTAGAGGGCGGCTCGTATGCCTGGCCCAAAGGGACGGATGCTAGGTCCGTTTGGGCTGAACTTGCTTATGGCCCCTATGATAATAAAAATTTAAAGGTCGTCTGTTTCACCTCAGAAACTGTATTTTACTTGTACAAATGGGTTTGCCACAATTTCACTGGTAAATTCGAAGCTAACAAGGTCAATGAGGGAGATTTGATGATTTTAAGCCGTGTTATAAAGCATTTACGGATTGATGTAGGGACGTTTCTCAAGGAAATCTTCCATGTAATCGCCCATAAAAATGTCCTCCATCATATCGGCCTTGGGCATATCATTACGATGATTGCCACTAATTTAATTGGGCCGCGCTTCCTTAACGGTATGCCCTCGATTGAGCCCGATATGATTCGTACAGGTGGCTTAATGAAGGACAAACTAGCCTCCTTCATACCAGTTGAACCTGGCTGGATATTATTGGGTAAACGCCCTATTATGGTTGACGATCCTTAAGATGAGGACTTCGAACCCTTCGAGGAAAATGGGGATGAGGAGGAGGATGAGGAGCCCGAGGGGTTCACGTATGACATGCCTTCTTTTGAGCAGAGGATAGGGGCTCATTTTGACTCTTTACAGGACCAGTTGAACCGCTTAGCGATTTCACACCATGAGCAGAGGCAGGAGTGGCTATAGTGGAGAGACCAAGACTTGGCCTGGAAGGCCGAGGTGAGAGCATGGATGGTGCAGCAGCGGAGCAGTAGCTCGGGACCACCGGGTCCACAGTGAGGTACACCTTTCTACCGTCCACTTGATACCCTAATTTCCATTGCACTTCCGGGAGTAAGTGCGCATTAAAGTGGGGGGGTGGAAAGGTTCATTCTCCTTTTATGTACTATATTATATTTCCTTGTTTTGTTTTCTTTTTGTTTGTTTTGCATTGTATTGGCATGTGTTAATATGTGTTAGCATGTTTAGTTTAGTTTGTTTGGTTTTGTATGGAATGTTGCTGAATGTGTGTAATATAGTGGGACTACCCCCGAAGTCAGACTTGCGTGCTTAGAATTGTAGTGGATAAAAGAAAATTTTTGATTCTTTATGTTTGTGATTAGTTTGTTTATGCCACTAGTTGACCCCTTTAAGTTTGTATTGTACGTGTGATCAATAGTATACGAATACATACAGTGGTTCAACAATCGGACCATGTTTTTGAGTTTTGATCTGGAATAGTGACTAGGAACATAGGTTGGATCACATAAATGTTACCCTCTTACATATATTTGCTTGAGTGATCACCATTTTGAGCTTATTAGAGCCATTTCACATCGACTTTACTTTTTTTTCGGTTAGGTAATCTTGTACTTATACACTAGATCATAGAACCTAACATGTGTTTTGCACTTGGAATTTACAGAGCTTAGTATGTAGAGACCTTTAGGTTTAACCTCACTAACACACAGTTCCTTGTGCACGTTTTCTTTGTATATTTAGCCTTTTGATCCTTTACATGCTAACTAGCCTGTAGAACACCCCTTTGAGCTTGACCTATTCTTTCATTGCCACATTACAAGGTGTTAGCCTTAAAGGTACAAGCCCAATCCCTTCACTATATATTTTCCATTCTAACCCTTCCTCCTCTCGGTTTTAAAGAATAAAACTAGTTTATGTACTCTAAAGCTATATCTTTGGGTATTATTCTTAAACTGTTTCAAAGCAAGTCGATCTACCTTTCCGTATATATCGTGTTGTGTTATAGTAAAAAAAAAGAAAAAAAATGATGAAAAATACATAAAGGCACATATATGTCTTCGGTTTCTTATCGCTTAAAATGAGTTTAGCAACTTCTCTTTGTCGTTGGGGGTGGGTTCTTTCCAAAGAAAATTTGCTCTTTTTTGGGGTTATCGTCATATAAAATTCGCCTCGAAGTTCTTAATGAATTCCACTTTGTGTTTTCCTTGTAATCTTGTACAAGTCGAGTGTTCTTCTCTTCTTGTTTCGAGTTTGGGTATTGTTATAGTGATATGTGGTGTTCCCTTTCGTCTTTCTCATTCCCTTAGTTTGTGATCCGGTTTCTAAACCTGGTATTGTTAAGTTGATTTGTTTTTGCTTGTATGTAAACCCATGACTTAACCAGTTTGGATGTTCAATCTTTGGACCGAGGGGTTGTATCACCAAATTAACCTACATCGTACCCGTCCTTAACCCCTAACATTACAAGCCATTTATAGGGTCTCTGATTTTGCTCTGTAATGTCAAAGACTGTGTTAGGATTGACATTGGCTTGCTGTGTGATGTGTATGTATAGGATTATATGAGTGATTTCTTTGTACTCACTATATCATTTGAGCGATTTTGAGTGACAATCGGTGAGGTACTTAACTCGGTTGTTTATATCCTGAACGTTCCTCTTAGTTTGAACAGATCAGTCTTAAAAGTATGCGTCTTGTTCGAGTCGATGTCTGTATATGTCGTATATAGCTGTGACAGACTATGATGCATGCGTTTGGGGGAGGGTTGATGAAATGGCATGGTTAAATTGGGGAGCCGGTTTGCAGATAAAAGCGAGGGTTCTGACTCTTGGTTTTTGATTATTTGCTCGAGGACGAGCAAGGTATTAAGTGGGGGGTAGTTGATGAGGTCGGTTTTGACCTTATCTTTCTGGCTATGTGGCACTCCATTTGGTAATGTTCTATGTGATTTTCTGGTGTTTTATCCCGTGTTTAGCTTAGTTTTTCATGTTTTTATCTTTTCGTTAGTTTGCATAGTTTTATTAGTTTTCTTTGATGTTGTAGTGCATTCGGCTAGTATTCGAGGCTTTTGTGTTCTTTATATTTATTTTCCTGTACACTGGTGCGGTGATGTGTTTATTTGTCTGTTTTGGACAGGTGTCGGGACTTCGTGGAAGAGCGAAATACGGAAGTAAACTGAGGTGAGAGTTGGAGTAAAAAATGAAAGGAGCTGAAAACAGATATTCCACGTCGTAATGGGCCATTCATTACGTCGTGGCATTGATATCTAAAGGAAGAGGATCAGGAGCAAGGGCATCACGTTGTGATTACAAACAATATGTCGTAGCCATGTATTTTTAAGGATTGGCAGACTGTTTTGGAAGATCCATTGATTTATGCCGCCATGACATAATGATCCAGGCATATCGACGTGGCAAAAGCGATAGCGAGAAGGAGGATTTGAAGAAATTTCGAGCGCCACATCGTAACACTTATGCATTACGACGTGGCGACTCCGTTTTTATGTAGAAATGAGTTATTTCATCGTTTAATTTTTGGGAACCTATATAAGAGCTGGAGAAAGCTCTATTTTGTATCTTTTGTCATTGTAACTTATTTATAAACCCTACTAGGTTTTGTATTACTTGTACTTTAATTTTTCGGGAATGATAATCAGAAGTTTGATTTGCTTTGCATCTCCACCTTTAGAGAATTATTGGTTTGCTTGCAAGTGAGTAACTCGATAAAGATTCACCTTTACATGTTATTTCGCTTGACAGAACACACCGACTCAATAACAAGTTTGATTTAGGGATTTCTTCTCCTCAATCCTTTTTATTTGATTTCGTGTTTTGTTTCTTTAGAAATAGCTCTGTGATTGTATCCATTATATTGTTTCCATCCTTATTGATGATATTTTCTAATTGAGAATTAAGGTTTACGCTGCAATTCGTTTTACTATCGTGCATATTATTTCAATAGCCTCGAAAACTGGAATATTG
>CAOJCR012211298.1:0-11357 GCA_948330485.1 Euphorbia neoarborescens | reverse complement strand
GTTTTGTTCTTGGAGAACAAGATGAGAAAGGTGAAGGTTTTAGGATAAAGATGAAAGAATAATGAAGTTAAGAAGGTGATGAATGAAAAATGAAAATGAGAAAAAGATTAAGTTCATGGTGGGCAATGAAGGTTGAAGGTTGTACATAAAGATGGAGGAAACTTAAGGATGAAGGAGATTTTTTGTGTTAATTCCTTGCCCAAAAACGTGACCCTTCCTCTTAAAATGAACCAATTCTGATTTTTAAAACCACCTCATAAAAACTTGTCCCCTCTCTCTCTTGGTGTGCTTCCACCAAGGCATATTTTTGTCCCCCTAAAGCATCTTTTGTTTTTTTTCTTATCCATAACCCCAATTTATTTTCATCTTATCTGTTCTTTATTATTTCATATTAAACCATACTTATAAAATGTATTTTGTTTTTATGGTTCCAAAAAGATGCAAAAAGGTATTTCATTTTTATGGCATAAAAGAAAGAGGGATATTTCATTTTAATTGAATTTTAATTCATAGATAAGTGGGCCTAAGGAATGGGTTTGGGCCCAATTAGGTCTTAGGCCAACATGCCCATGGTCAGGTTTGGTCCAACATAACTCAAAGAGAACACTTGATTCGGGTCTTCATGATACGGATACCAGATTCCTCGGCCTTTCTTTTAATCAACGTAAGTGAATAATGAGATGAGAATCGGTGAATGCTGGTCTCATCATTTCCTTGGGAAAAATTCATGTGCTCACGATGACACAAAAGTGTTGATTTTTAATAATAGCATAAATTCTTATCTTTGTTTTTAAAAAGATGACACAAAAGAAAAGGCATTTTATAAAACACATAAATACATTATTTTGGTTTCCATCACAAAACAAAATTCATTATCTTGTTTTGTACTTAAAAAAACGTGGGCCTGAAATACATTTGGGCTTAATTAAGGCATGGGCCCGCACATCCAAAGTTAAACTTCATTCAATCTAATTGTTTAGGAAATACTTGATTTGAGTCTTTATGGTATGGGTACTGGAGTCCTCGACCTTTCTTTTAATCAATATTAGTTAATATCGAAACGAGAAAAAGTATCAATAAATGCCGGTTTCATCATTACTTTGGGAAAAATCTGATGCTCAAAATTGCCCCTCGTGTGAGTAGATTCATTAGATTAATACAGGAACATGATAGTGAGCATGGGGAATACTTACCTGAAAGTTGAGTCGTCGAGGCTTGATCCACTTAGAAGTATCTTTTGAAGACTAAGAACTGCTTCGGCGTGAACATCCCTATTCTCAAGGTTGCTTTGATATGGATCATCTTGAATCCAAAGGTGTGCCATGAACATGGATTATTCTAATTCACTGGCCTTGCAAACATGAGATCTTCTCGAAGGCGCGGTGGTTTATTGGAACATAAGTCTTAGTGAACGTTCTACCCCTAGACTTGCCTTCCAAATGAGTAGAAGAGCAATGATATGGTATGATGTATGCTTTCATCACTTAATCGATTAATTTGTAAACAAAAAAAATTTACCTTCGATTAATGGTGAAAGCATGATAAGAGATTTGTTATTACGTAATGATATGCGGGAGAGAAATTCCATGTACATATTGTATCTTATACAGGATGGGTTTACCATGCAGAGTGAATCTTTCATGGGCTTTGGGTGTACAGCAAATCATGCACAGGGAAGATACATTGCATGGAATGCATCTTAGAAAGGAGATTCTAGAAATTTAAGGGAAATCTAGAAATCAAGAATAAAGGATTGACGATACAGACATTCAAGAGAAATCTATGAGTCAAAATATGAGACTTGACATTCTAGACATTCGAGAGAAATCTAAACATCAAGAATAAAGGATTGACGGAACAAACGTTCAAGAGAGATTTGTGAGTCAAAATATGAGACCTGACATTCTAGACATTCGAGGGAAATCTAGACATCAAGAATAAAGGATTGCCGACACAGAAATTCAAGAAATATCTGTGAGTCGAAATATAAGACCTAACATTCTAGACATACAAGGGAAATCCAGATATCAAGAATAAGGGATTGACCGTACAAACATTCAAGAGAAATCTATGAGTCAGAATATGAGAACTGACATTGTAGACATTGGAGGGAAATCTAAACATCAAGAATAAAGAATTGACGGCACAGACATTCAAGAGAAATCTGTGAGTCAGAATATGAGACCTGACATTCTAGACATTTAAGGGAAATCTAGACATCAAGAATAAAGTATTAACGGCATAGACATTTAAGAGAAATCTGTGAGTCGGAATATGAGACCTGAAATTCTAGACATTCGAGGGAAATCTAGATATCAAGATTAAAGGATTGACAGAACAGACATTCAAGAGAAATCTATGAGTATCAGATCTAAAATTCTAGAAATTCAAGGGAAATCTAGACATAAAGAATAAAGGATTGACGACACAAACTTTCAAGAGAAATCTATGAGTCGGAATATGAGACCTAAAATTGTAGACTTTGAGAGGAATCTAGATATCAAGAATAAACGATCAACAGTACAAACATTCAAGAAAAATTTGTGAGTCAGAATATGGGGCCTGACATTTTAGATATTCGAGGGAAATCTAGATATCAAGAATAAAGGATTGACGGCACAGAAATTCAAGAGAAATCTGTCAGTCAGAATATGAGATCTGACATTCTAGATATTTGAAAAAAATCTAGACATCAAGAATAAAGGATCGACGGCACAGACATTCAAGAGAAATCTGTGAGTCAAGGGTATAATATAGGACATATAAAGATTTACTGATATCCAGGTTTATCAGACGGGGTCTCCTCCCTGGGGATTCTATGGAGTTGCACCCAGCCACGATGGGTCTATAGCGAGAAACTTGAGAAAACTGGATTACTTTGGCCAACTAATGGGCTAAGAGAAGAAACAACGGATTGCCTAACTTCTAAGGAGTTATGACAATAAACAACCAGATTTATCAGACAGGTTCCAGTCTTTAGGAACTTAATGGAGATATTCCCAATCACGATGGGTCTATAGTAGGAAACTTTGAGTAGACTTGTTTGCTTTAGCTGACTAATAGGCTAAAAGCAGAACGGATGGATTGCCTAACATCTAAGGAGTTAAGACAATAAACAACTTGATTTATCAGATAGGGTTGGCTCTCTGGGGACTTGAGTATGCTCGGCCACAACGGGTTCGTAGCAAAAAATTTTGAAAATTAGGTAAATATGAAGAAGTGATGTTTTTATCACTCGATCGATAATTTTAGAAACAAAAATTTTTGCCCTTTGATCGATGATAAAAAAAATATATGCAGGTATGCATATGATAACATGAGATGCATATGCATGTATGTTTGAATCCATGTATGGGTATGTGCGTCATTTAACACTTGTCTGTATTGATCTTCAACGTGAGGCCAGACAGCTTGAGCTCATCGTAGCTGAATTCGGGCCTTGATGCCTATTTATAAAGAATCGTATCGACGAACTTGAGCCTAAAAGATTGTCGCAGGGACTCAGATCAGGATACAAAGGGTGACTAGTTGGATGATAGGAAGGAACCGCCTTTGTACTCTACCTTGGCTTTCACTTTGCCTTATGATCTATCAAAAATTAGCTGGTTGTGTAAACTGATTTTGAAGCTTCAGAGTGGGAAACATGTCATGTAGGGGTTGTTAGCTATGGATTTTATCGACTTTTTAAGCAAGGCGATGTCAAAACCATGGGGTGCTCTTCTTGGGTTAAGAATGAAATTGTGTCTGTTTAGGGGTTATGTAAATGGCATACCCCTAGTCGAAGATAGAATAAATGGTTTTAGAAGTCATGTAAATAACATGCCCCCATATTTGTGATAAGAAAAAGACTTATAGAAGTCTTGTAGATGACATGCTTCTAGGTTTAGGATAGAAGAAAGGGTTTTAGAGATCATGTAGATGACATGCCTCTCGGCATGTGCTAGAATCAGAATATTTGACTTCAGACAAATGTATTTCAAAGCCTTTAATGCAAGCTTAAATAAACAATTGTTAAACGGATGATTTCCATTCATTCATCATGGCATTCTTGTAATATTTCAAGTGCACAATGTCACATTGATGAGATTAATCTAAATATTAAAAAAGGAAATTGGGACATATCACTTAACTCATCACCCATCGTCAGACGTTCTTTACGATTTTCCATCTGACATCTCTCACCTCACTTTATTTTGTTTTTTTTTTGTGATGGGTAAGAGATTCCCCTAACTTTGATAGCCCTTTCTTTAAAAGTTAGATTCAGATGACTACAGGTGGCTTCCTCTGAGTCTATCTATCGATGCTGAGGCTCCACCACGGTATTTTGTTAAAGTCACTTTAGCCATCGTAATGGCTTGATAAGATGGGAACTGTTGATGAGGTTATAATGATAAGAACCTCATTATCGAGAGCATTTCTGCTGGGGTAGTGGATCAGTCGTGCATGATCCTTTTCTTGGATCAATATTGGCCCTACTGATGGTCTTTCATTATTGGGTAAGAGGATTTAAGGGTTCTCCTAGTTTGGGACATTAAAGGGTAGATGTATTTTGTGGAGTATCTTGATTCATGGGATGATCTTTTTGATTTCACCCAGGGTTTATTCCCGTTTGGGATATTTTAAGAGTGTATGGGTTGAAGGGATTAAGTTTTGAGCTCACTGGAGATTATTTGGTGTTTGAGAATCTTAATGGTTTGGGGTCTTTTGACATGCCTTGAAAGTTCCCAGACATGTTTTGCTTGAGTTGTAGGGACAAGCCATATCTCAAACATTTGATCATGAACTGATCTAATACCTTTGCATGATGCTTACCAGTGTTGTACTTTTCGATCATACGACCAATGTGTGCTCTGGCTTTCCCGTGGTTTATAGCTCTTGGAGAGGTTTCCCCATCATGACTTGCCCGAATTTAAGGTGTTGCAACCTTCAATTTGCCGATGAGAGTTGAGGATTGGTTTTGGACTTCGCCCTTTACTACTCCCGTGTGTCTTGTTAGATGTCAGAGGCATCGCTTTCCATTTTATTATCATTCATTTTCTTTTTCTTTCTCTCTTTTTCCTTAGAGGTTTAGTCAAGTGATCGATGTACCATTTTGACTCACTCAAAGATTTCGAGATTATTCTCATGCAAGGATGCATTATGAATGTTGATATATTATATGAATGTTAAAATGAATGCATAGACCTATCAGGAAACAATTCATGCAAGTAAACAAAAGATAGAACTTTGCATTAATGGCTTCAAAAGACATATGGTTCAAATTAAGCCTTAAAGATACATCACATAAAAAGAAAGAAGAACGAGTTAATCATTAATACCAATGCCTTCCACCACACCTTCTACGTCGAAGTGCTTGACTAAGCCAAAGGTGGCTCTTCAATATTCCCTTCTTTTATTAACCGATGGATTGCGTTGCGAAGAGCACCATATTCATTTATCTGATGCCCGATAACCCCATGATAGTGACAAAAGTTATCGCTATCTTTCTGTGTTGGAGGTGCATATGTTCTTAGTGATTGTAGTAACCCCACATTCCAACATTTAGAAAATAATTTAGCCAAAGGGACAGACCATGGGTGCATCCTTTTCTGAGGTTGAGTTACGACATCAAATAAAGTAGCCTGAATATTGGCCTCATGGACCATCAATTGACTTTTGTCGGACTTTCCTGGCCTTATATTACCAGGTGGTTTTGGTGAAAAATTGGAACCATTGAAACTCCCTTCCCCCCCCCCCCCCCCCCCTCTTTTGAGTTGGAGGTGAAAGTTTTCTTGGAGTTTGACTATTGCTGTTTTGGAATTATCTCATATTTTTCCACTTTCTTAGCCATTGTAAGCACATCCACATAGTTGTGGAAGGTGAGCTTATTTATCTCCTCCTATAAACTTTCAGACTTTCATCTATCAATTTCACAGTAAGCTCCTCCTGTTGTGTTTTTACAGTCATATTATTCAGGGTATCACTCCACCTTTGATAGTAGCTTTTAAACCCTTTATTCTGTTTCTGCTTTACTGCTTCCAGATATGCCAGCATCGACTTTTTCTCAACATTATAAGCATAAAATTTGATGAACTCGATACTCAAGCTCTTCCAATCTTTTCTTGTTCAGGGGTAATGCGTTATACCAATTGGAAGAGGTCAAACCAGCCATAGAGTACAGTGACGATTTGATTGACGTGGGAAGTTAGTGATCCCTTGCCTTTAAAAGGAGGGAATCTAGGCATGGAAAATCCTTTTGGGAACCTCTCAACCCCACTGGCCATGAAATCTTCAGATTCTACATAGGCAGGCTTCGCTTTCTCCAATTTCTTCATTATCACAGTTATAAAGTTCTTCTCGCACTCATTTTGTTTCCTCAGTTGTTTAACTACTTCTTCTTGAATGATATGTACATCTTGAGTAGGAGGGCAGTATTCATTATCGTCTACAACCACGGCCTTTTCAGCCCTCTGGCCCTTACTGGTTCCCTCCTCGTAACCCAGTTCATCTGCCATTATTAGAATTTATGTCTATGTAGCTTGTGCCTGAGCTGCCATGGTAGAGACGACATGCTGCCCAATGATCTCAACCAATTTAGCAGAATTAATAAAATATACCATCTCTTTGGTTGACATAGCCCTCTCTCCAGCCTGACCCTGATTTTGAATCCCGACTTGAGGCTGATTGATGTCGATATTACTACCTTTATCCTCTTCCTCAGGCTAGTTTGGGAACTGAATATCCATTCTTGTTTAGAGTACACTGGAATCCCAATAAATAATTATTAGATGCAGATTCCTCAAGTGAGGTTGAACCTTATTGCCTAAATGTATGGAGTGAATATAAAATATAAGACGAGTGGTATTTACACAAAAATGATAGGATATGCATGGATATGGATGTATTATGAAGTTTGATTGATGTCTTGCAATTCATCCATAAGACAGAATGATGTCTATCCAGAAAATGGAAGAATGTCTATTTACAAGACGAAATTATGTCTATCCATTATGATGGAATGATGTCAATCCAAGGAGTTTTATGGTTCGGGATCCCATATGGAACCCTTACTTAGCATGGAATGATGTCTATCCATGATTTTGGGAATGATATCTATCCCTGACTTGGAATGATGTCTATCTAAGGAGTTTTGTGACTCAGGATCCCATATGGAACCCTTCCCAAACATGGAATGATGTCTATCCATGATTTTAGGAGTGATGTCTATCCCTGACTTGGAATGATGTCTATCCAAGGAGTTTTGTGATTCGGGATCCCATATGTAACCCTTCCCTAATATGGAATAATATCTATCCAAGGCTTTGGGAATGATGTTTATCCCTTATTTTAAAGAAGGTGTTCGGGAATAAGGTAACATGAACAGATGCAGTGGGACTTGGCCCAAAATGAGAAAGGCATTTGGGATCATGGACAGAACCCAACCCTAATTAAATGGAATGGGACTTGGCACAAATTGAATGAGATGGGGCTTGGCCCATGATGGCGAGAGTCATTTGGGATCATGATAGAACCCTAGCCTAAAATGAGATGGGCCTTGTCCCAAAATGAATGAAATGGGACTTGTTCCAAAATTATAAAAGCATTTGGGAACACGATAGAACCCTAGCCTAGATAAATGAAATGGGACATGGCCCAAAATGAATGAAATGGGACTCCGCCCAAAATTGTAAAGGCATTTGGGAACATGATAGAACCCTAGCCTAAAATGAGATGGGCCTTGGCCCAAAATAAATGAAATGGGACTCGGCCCAAAATTATAACGGCATTTGGGAACATGATAGAACCCTGGCCTAGATAAATTAAATGGGACATGGCCCAAAATAAATGATATGAGACTCAGCCCAAAATTATAAAGGCATTTGGGAATATGATAGAACCCTAACCTAATTAAATGAAATGGTTATAAAGTTGATGCCATGATATGTATTCACACAAAATTTATATATGACTGTAATGAGAGGTTAAATAGTTGGCAAGAAGATGATGTATGCTATGGCACATGAAAAGAGATGCATACAGCAACATTAAAAATGCTAGTGTAATGCCACATATATGAGTGACACATAGAATTTATGAAGAGGTATGTAAAAATGTGATGTTTGTCGAACAGTAATGTCCTTAATGCATGATTATGCAATCCTATCCTAAAGAATGTTAAATGACTACACAGAAATATGGGTTGTCATAGAGTGAAAAATGCGATAACTAATCCTATGTACATGACTAGGTCATTGAGTTGAGGTACAAACGAGACACGAGATGTCAACCAAAGGACCAGAAGGACCATGTTTGGAAATATATGCATGTGGTCGCAAGTAAATGTTTACAAATAGATACACGATATGTTTATACGAAATGTATTTACTTGGGCAACATCAATAGATGTATACCCAAGATAGTGAACGAGTACATGTGGTGCATTCTTGGGTTGCCTTAAGTTATTTAGAGTTAGTCGTTAGAAGTTAGTGAATGAAAACTTGTGACTATATATGTCCTAATTGTTTACTCCACCATAGGAGAAATCTGACAAAGGCTGTAATCTAACTCGTGTAGACTCATGAATATACGAGATGCCTCTAATATGTAGGTAGAAACCAATTCTACGGATTTTGGATGAACCAACATATAAGTGAGGCTAAGAATATGTGACGAGTATACTAATAGGCTTCGATACATTCGATGCCCCTAGACGCCTCAGGGTTTGAGGAGACATGACCTACATAGTCATAAGGTGATCGTGTCTTAGAACGACATGCTATAATTCCTAAGTTGTGCCTAGTGTTGGAAATGTAATAAGGAAGGACTTAATACATGCCATGAAGAAGGATGTAGTAGTGTATAGCTAAGTGTGATATGAAGTGATGCATGATATGGAACTATATCGTGAGGTGTGACATGCGATCATATCATGGAGCTTGATAAGGCATTTCACAATGAAAAACATAACATCATGTGACATGAATGACATGGCATTATGGTGATGATGATGTAATATGGCATCATGTATGATGTATGACATGGCATTATATGGTAATGAATGATATGGCATCGTGTATGATGCATGACATGGCATCATGTGATATGAATGCTATAGCATTTATGTGTTGAAGGTGGACAACATGATATCATATACATAGCATCATGTTGTATGAAAGTTATGTCATCATGTATGGTGTATGACGTGTAATTTGGGCATGACATGAAATCACATTGATAATGAATGACATAATATCATGCAGTGTGAATGGCATAGCATCCTTGATATAAATGACATGGCATCTGGTGTACAACATGGCATGGCATCATGCATGACATGCCACTGTTGGGATGGTACGTGACATGACATTGTACGATGAATGACATGTCATCATGTGGTGATGCATGATATGTCATCGTGTACATGACATGTCATAGGATATGTTGATGATGTATGGTATGGAATTATGCATGACATTGAATAATATATTTTTATGATGCATGGCATGGCATTGTGTATGACATGGCATAATACGTGTTGATGATGCATAACATGGAATAATACGTGTTAATGATGCATGATATGGCATTATACGTGGCATGGAATCGTGATACATGTTGATGATGCATGCCATGGCATGATACATGACATGGCATTATACTTGTTGATGATGCATGACATGGCATTGTGCATGACATGGCATAATACATGTTGATGCATGACATGGCATAATACGTGTTGATGATGCCTGACATGGCATTATGCATGACATGGAATAATATATGTTGATGATGCATGACATGGCATTGTGCATGACATGACATAATACGTGTTGATGATGCATGACATGGCAATGTTGATGACATGATGGACAAATCGTGATGTGCAGACAGACTCTATAATGAAACACAAGCTCTCGATTAGAAAAGGAATGAGGGGACATGTGACATGTACTAAAGATCTTATATGCATAACTATGATGATGGGTGACCAAGCGGTGGTGACCATATGGAAACAAGACCCAAATCTAAACAGGTGCATAATATTATATTGATAAATATAAAACACACAAACAGAATCAAATAACATGAGAGAAAGAACCTATTTTTCAATACAGGTCGGTGAGTCTCTAAAATTCCTAGGAGGGGCTTCTTTACCATCGATGTAGGCATGGAAAAGTCGGAGCTTACATATTGATTTTTATGTTTTGGGAACCTAGGGGAAGTTGCTACAACTTCTATATGTAGGAATGTCAAGTCCGGGTAGCCAAAAAGGGTCCCATATCAAAATATACCATATTTCTCTCTCCAAATAGGTTCGAACGAGAAGATTAAGGTACAAGGCTATCGGTGGCTTCCCAATAGGTGTCCCTGTAGGCCGAAGGGGCATAAAGCGACACTTTCTTAAGAGAGTCGAGGTAGGTATGGTGGTCCTAGCGTGGTGAGTGCAATGAGTGTGTCTACTGCAATGTAAAGACATAAAAATAAAAATACATTTGCATGGATACGTAAATAAAAATACTTTGTTCGAAAATATTGTCGATTTCTTTGAAGTCTTTTGAAAGAGTCTTTCAAAGGCTTGTCAAAACTTCCTTTCAAAAATTGCAAGTTTGAGAAGTTTTGGAAAGAGTTTGAAAAGAATTTCATCCCTAGTGGAGTCGCCACTATGAGCGGGCGAACTTTTTAAAAAGAGCTATGTCGCTTTTGAAAATTAAAAGTGTAGAAAAATGAGTCATTTTATTTTGGAGACAAAAGGGTAATGAAAAACGAAATGCTTTTTATAATGAAAAGGAAAAAAAAGATTTTCTAAGTGGATGAGATAATCCTTTCCAAAAAACCTTTTGCCTTAGAAGCGACTTTAAGGTTTTCAGAGGAAGAACCTCTCAAACAAAACACGTATGTGAATACGGGCTTAGGATTTTTATTTTTGAAATCCAAATTTAGGAAAAGAAAACATGTTTTAAGAAATTCAAACTCGAATCTCTAAAGAACAATATTTGGAGTCGCCACCCAGTTCCAAGCTCTACCAGCAATTAATTCATGGTATTTCCCAGATTCTAAGCTCGAATCCAAAACCGTGATCCAGAGAGCGGGTTAGGACAAGGCATTTACTCATCCTTTTTCAAAAGATATTTAAGAAAAATTGACAACATTTTAAATAAAGGATTTTTATTTGGAAAATCCTAAATTAATGTTATTTTTAATTCAATATGATCGGACACATAAAAATGATAAATAAAGCGGTAAAACTATACACATCATTACAAACCATTCACATAAGCTATACTACGGGGTACATTTTTTAAATTTGGATTGGGGGAACATCCAATATATATACATTACAACATACATAATTAACGCTAGAACTTAAACATATAGCA
>CAOJCR012210668.1:0-15737 GCA_948330485.1 Euphorbia neoarborescens | reverse complement strand
TTAATAATTTATATTATATATACATATAATATTACATATAAATTATATTTATTTGTACTGTGTAAAAAATTATAAAATATAAAAAATATTTATATAAATTTTTTATTAATTTATTAAAATAAATAAAAAAATATTTAAATAAATTGTGTATTTGAAGGTGTTAAGCTATTTTTAATACGAAAGCACAACGAGGAATATTGTAAATTCAACACGACAGATATATGTACGCGTGGCATTCAAACTTCATGCTGATTGGACACCTTTGACCTTTTTGACATTTCACTCTCTCAAACAACTCTCCCTGCTAAACGATAACATATTGCTACATAAAGTGCAGTGCTTTGGTCGCCCCTAAGCTCGCTGGACTCTTCAGATGGCGCCGGAGGACTCGCCTCAGGGTCTTCCTCAAGGATGGAGCCTAAAATGGGTTGATTTGAAGTCCGGTCGTAACGTTAAGGTAAAGCTAAAAAAATAAGAAAAAAGAAATCATTCTTGTTTTCGCCCAATCTAGGGTTTTCCGTTGTGGCTTCTAAGTTAATTTTT
This sequence comes from Euphorbia neoarborescens, assembly GCA_948330485.1. Classification (NCBI taxonomy): domain Eukaryota; kingdom Viridiplantae; phylum Streptophyta; class Magnoliopsida; order Malpighiales; family Euphorbiaceae; genus Euphorbia; species Euphorbia neoarborescens. The sequence goes on along the minus strand of CAOJCR012210668.1, from coordinate 15,194 downwards.
ACCTAATGCTAGAGCGTAAGACGAAATTTCAAACTGATTGTTAGGGTTTTCTGAGTGGCTAAGTTCACCATTTGTTAGATTGATTTTAATTTTTTTTTTAGGTTTTTACTGAAAGAAAATTGTTTGCATGTTTCTTAGCAGTTTGCGATGCCTCTGACTTATTGTTATGGAACGTATGCTGTCAAATTTACTCGCCATTTAAACGTCTTAAAATACTATGTAATGCCATTAGATGATTTTCAACTGTAATTAAATTTCAAAGATCAGTGGAACTTGTGCTGGAAAAGAAGTCATTTCTTTGTTTTAACTATTTATTGCAATAACGATTACTGTTGCTCTCTTTAGGATTCTGATAAATGATTATTAAGTCTGATTAAGGATTTGGTATGTTCATGTTGTTGGCAAAGATTTGTTGCCTGTGCAATATTACATTGTCAATTCTGTCTTTGCCAAATGAATATGATGCAATCGAGCTAAAATGAAAAAAAAAAGGGTACTCGTGCTCTCACATGACTTGTTATGGAATGAGTATTAATTTGCATTTAGATTTTATTCCGGATTACTCGTTATGTCATAAATGGGCTTAAAATTGTAGTATCAAACTTAGTTATTCTTTTAAAGAGAAAAATGAAATCTCAGTTTTCCTTAATTGTTTGCTTTTAATGGCAAAGGAAAACAAGGTGGTGTTATTGGTTTGCATATAAGTAGAATCCTGACTGGATAGTGAGAATTTATGTTATTGTTATCAGCGTATGCGTTCAAATACCATCTTGTTTTTTCCTTTTTATTCACTTGCATTTTGAGAAGAATCTTGTTTTCATTAATCGTAATGGAACATCGCTAAGGAAAAGTCTTATTATAAATTAGACTTTTTGGGGAAACTTGTTGCATTGTGGGTAATTTGTTGTTTGGGTTGTTGAAAAAGTAAAATGTTGTGTCCACTATGGCGTGAAAACTAGTCTCAAAAGTTTATTATTGAGATTTATTTGCAATTGTGTTAAATTTCATGTGCTAGTGAACGGAAGACCTTGATTTCAGCCTTGTAAAAGTCTCAAATGTTTGATTCGTAATGTGTAATCTTGATATTTGTCTACTCATGGACATTATTGTGTAAATTTTACAAGCTTAACCAATTACATTTGCAATCACATTGAAGGTGCTGCGAATCACAACTTAATTAATATTAGTGGAAAATTAAAATCATATTTGTTGTCTGAGAAATATGTCGAACCACGATGCTGAATGACGCTTGTATCTATTGCTTTGTTGTCTTTTAAGTTTCTGTTGATTTCAACATTTCCCATGCAGGCATTAATTAATAATTTAGAGAAAATTATAAAGCTTTGAAATAAGGGATTGACTGAAACTGAATTGAAAAAGGGCATGGCATAAACTTTAAAAATAACATAAGGAGTTTACAGTACGTAACTATTGTGCTTACAATATTTTTGGCTTTGCTAGTATTATATAAACTCTACAACGGGTCAAAAATTCTACTGCAAAGATGATTTGATCCGTTACGTTAAAGCGCAAAACCCTCAACCTGATGAGCCTCAACCGACTGAGTCTCCATCCGAAAGACCCTCTAAGAATAACCAGATGCATGTGAGTAGGAATGACACAGTCTTTACTCTTTTTACTTTGTTTCATTTCAATTTTCTATTGACCCCAACAATTTCAGCTAATGCAGTATACAAATGATCACCCTGAGTGGTTACCTCATGGTTGGTTTATGGAGCTAAGGGCCGGAAAGTATGGAAGAGTGTATAAGGTATAGCTGCATTCAATTTACTTTCCTAAAAGTATTTGTTTGCCGTTTTTGTTCTCCACATTGGATTTAGCACTTGGCTTTCTTAATACGGATTGTTGGATGAATGATTTGTTTTTATGTATATGTGCGTAGTTATCTTGCCAGCTGTTGATCGCTAATTTGCTACTAATATTTAGAGAGTGCGGTTAGCATGTTATGTTCACATGATATAAATTTGAGGTCATAAGAAGTTACTTTATTACAAATACCTTTGTTACTTAACTGATGCTCATTGTACAGCTAAAGTACACTTGAGTTATTCTAATTAGGAAGAATATTTTAAACTAAAATGTTAAACCTGTTAAATTCTCTCCTCTAGTGCCTTAAGTAGAATTTGTTGGTTCACAGAAGATGTATTTCCTTTTGTATCCTTTACCATATAAAATGAACTGCGTTTTAATGATTTGTTGTTTGCCAATATAAAACTATGGTTATCAATTTGGTTGATATTCATCTGTAAACTTCTATGCTTTCACCGTTAATCTTTCTCATAATTTTCCCAAAAGTCAATTTTACTTACATTTGCCTTATTCTGTGACAGTTCAATGTTGTTAATCTTTCTCATTATTTCCCAAAATCAATTTTACTTACATTATATGCTTGCTTATTCTGTGACAGCACTACGTCGATCCTTCTACTGGTTGTAAATTCTATTCCAAGACAGAGGTGTTTCGACATATCGAAAATCTGAAGCAGAAAGATTCTACATCTGAGCAGAAGGAAATGCCGATATCTTGCGTCCCTGCGAGCGAAGTTTGTCCTCAATATCCTTATTTTATTTATTTGTTATTTACCATAAATTCATTTTGCAGAAATACAGTACTTTACAGTCAATTACATATTATATAATAGATGCATGATCATATGCTTTATATTGGATTATAATTGATGAATGAGGGACAATGATTTAATAAAGTAACAACATATGAATCGAAATTGCGAGATAGAAATCTTTGATTTGGATGGCATAATATTTGATGCTGCTTGAGAATAAAGGGACTGAGCGAAGAATCATATGCTGTTTGATTCTATTAGAAAAACAATAGGAAGTCATGATTTCTTTTTTATCTAACATGAGATTTTAATTTCTCTTTACAATTTTTTTTGTTAAAAATGTAATGAAATTTATTTTTTAAATATGAATAAAACACTTTTATCAATCGGCTAATAATGAACTAGAATTTTATTTGCCGAACAAAAATTATGAGCAAAAATAGTGAGCTAAATGAGATGTACATCAAAAAGATGTTTCACTCTTTTTTTTTTTACAGTAATGTTTTTATTCCCACGTGTCAAATTATGGTAGATTTCATTTTTCAAACTTGACACGTGGCAACATGCCTGGGATAAACACCACATATTATTTTATTTAGTAGAGTTAAGGAGGTAAAGTGATCTTTTTTGACAAATTAAGGGGCAGCTGAACATTTTCAAAGTTGAGGAGGCAACTATGGCTCTTAGGGCCTGCTTGGATGGAGTTTTGTGAGGGGTTCATAAAGGAAGGGTTAGAGGGTATATTTGTCCATTTCATATTTTTATCCCTTCCAACCTCTCTCTAACCCATCAGTTTGGTGGGTTTTGAGGGGTTAGAATATTAAATAGAGAAATCTGTCTTCTAATCCTTCCTTTATAAATCCCTCCCAACCCTTGATCCAATCAAAGTTTTAGGGAAGTTCGGGGGTAAGTGGTCACTTTTGAAAAGTTTAGAGGTAACTGGACATTTCTAAAATTGAGGGGGCCAACTAGCTCTTAGGGACAAGTTTAGGAGGTCCGAATCTAGTCAGCGGTGTGAAATTGAATGTCAAAGGTTTATTGATGATGGTTTGCATTGACAAATGGCATTGGGTTTATGTGCGAAAGAATGGAAGACCTTGATGCAATTGGATATTTATTTTACCCAAAATTGAAGACATATGAAAATGGCACGGTTATGTTGGAAAGCATTTATTTTAGACATAAATAACAGTATGAAGTTTCCTGGGCATTAAAATTGTGCTTAGTACATATTCAGATTTTTAAGTACAAATTGAGGATGATTTGATATGCTGTGTTAAAACACGACAGCTTAATTTGACCACCCTCAACCTACTAGGAGTCCCGTCAAAAGATAACCTGATGCATGCAGATATGAATGGCTTACACTGTCTTTTCTAGTACAAATGATAAAGCTTTGAAATAAGGGATTGGCTGAAACTGAATTGAAAAAGGGCATTGCGTACACTTGAAAGATAACACAACGTTAAGGTGTTTACAGTACTTAATGATTGTGCTTTTGATATTTTTGGCTTTTCTAGTATTATATAAACTCTAGAACGGGTAAAAAATTCTACCCCAAAGAGGATTTGATGCGTTATGTTAAAGCGTAGAACCCTCAACCCGATGAGCCTCAACCAATTGAGTCTCCAATCGAAAGATCCTCTAAGAATAACCAGATGCATGCGAGTAGGAATCACAGTCTTTACTCTTTTTACTTTGTTTCATTTCTATTAACTATTGACGCCAATAATTTCAGCTAATGCAGTATACAAATGATCGCCCCGAATGGTTACCTCATGGTTGGATTATGGAGCTAAGGACTGGAAAGCATGGAAGAGTGTATAAGGTATAGCTGCATTCAATTTACTGTCCTAAAAGTATTTGTTTGCCGTTTTTGTTCTCCACATTGGATTTAGCACTTGGCTTTCTTAATATGGATTGTTCGATGAATGATTTGTTTTTATGTGTATGTGCATAGTTATCTTGCCAGCTGTTGATCGCTAATTTGCTACTAATATTTAGAAAGTTATGTTCACATGATATACATTTGAGGTCATAAGAAGTTACTTTATTATAAAAACCTTTGTTACTTAACTGATGCTGTTTACTTTTTTTTTGGTTTAGTTACAATCATCTACATTGAGATAATTCTGTTCGGGGCTTAGTTACATTTTAAGACTCCTTATCCCTCCCTATGGATGTATTTAGTGAGAGAATCTGAGTCTTCTTTTACATACTCAGCATGTATTGGCAACTGAGCTACAATCCATATGTTACTGCTAAAGTATACTTGAGTTATTCTAATTAGGAGGAATATTTTAAACTAAATGTTAAACCTGTTAAATTCTTTCCTAGAGTGCCTTAGATAGAATTTTTCGGTTTGCAGTAGATTTATTTCCTTTTGTAACCTTTACCATATAAAATGAACTGTGTTTTAATGATTTGTTGTTTGCCAATTCAAAACTATGGTTATCAATTTGGTTGATATTCATCTGTAAACTTCTATGCTTTCACCGTTAATCTTTCTCATAGTTCTCCCAAAAGTCAATTTTACTTACATTTGCCTTATTCTGTGACAATGCTATGTTGTTGATCTTTCTCATTATTTCCCAAATCAATTTTACTTGCATTATATGCTTGCTTATTCTGTGACAGCACTACATTGATCCTTCTACTGGTTGTAAATTCTATTCCAAGCCAGAGGTGTTTCGACATATCGAAACTCTGAAGCAGAAAGATTCTACATGTGAGCAGAAGGAAATGCCGATATCTTGCGTCCCTGCAACCGAAGTTTGTCCTCAATATCCTGATTTTATTTATTTGTTGTTTACCATAAATTCATTTTGCAGAACTACAGTATTTTACAGTCAATTACATATTATATAATAGATGCGTGATCATATGCAATATATTGGATTATAATTGATGAATGAGGGACAATGATTTAATAAAGTAACAACATATGAATCGCAATTGCGAGATACAAATCTTTGATTTGGATGGCATAATATTTGCTGCTGCTTGAGAATAGAGGGACTGAGCGAAGAATCATATGTTTGATTCTATTGGAAAAACAACAGGAAGTCATGATTTTTTTTATCTAACATGAGATTTTAATTTCTCTTTACAATATTTTTGTTAAAAATGTAATGAAATTTATTTTTTAAATATGGATAAAACACTTTTATCAATCGGCTAATAATGAACTAGAATTTTATTTGACGAACAAAAATTATGAGCGAAAATAGTGAGCTAAATGAGATGTACATCAAAAAGATGTTTCACTCTTTTTTTGTTTACAGTAATGTTTTTATTCCCACGTGTCAAATTATGGTAGATTTAATTTTTCAAACTTGACACGTGGCAACATGCGTGGGATAAACACAACATATTATTTGATTTAGTAGAGTTAAGGAGGTAAAGTGATCTTTTTGACAAATTAAGGGGCAACTGAACATTTTCAAAGTTGAGGAGGCAACTATGGCTCTTAGGGAAGTTCGGGGGTAAGTGGTCACTTTTGAAAATTTTAGAGGTAACTGGACGTTTCTAAAATTGAGGTGGCCAACTAGCTCTTAGGGACAAGTTTAGGAGGTCCGAATGTAGTCAGCAGAGTGAAACTGAATGTCAAAGGTTTATTATGATGGTTTGCATTGACAAATGGCATTGGGTTTATGTGCGAGAGAATGGAAGACCTTGATGCAATTGGATATTTATTTTACCCAAATTGAAGACATATGAAATGGCACGGTTATGTTGGAAAGCATTTATTTTAGACATAAATAACAGTATGGCTTACACTGTCCTGATGCATGCGAATATGAATGGCTTACACTGTCTTTGCTAGTACAAATGATAACGCTTTGAAATAAGAGATTGACTGAAACTGAATTGAAAAAGGGCACGGCGTACACTTTAGAGATAACACAACGTTAAGGTGTTTACAGTACTTAACGATCGTGCTTATAATATTTTTGGCTATTCTAGTATTATAAAAACTCTAGAACGGGTCTAAAATTCTACTTCAAAGAGGATTTGATTCGTTATGTTAAAGCGCAGAACCCTCAACCTGATGAGCCTCAACTGATTGAGTCTCCAATCGAAAGATCCTCTAAGAATAACCTGATGCATGCGAGTAGGAATGACACAGTCTTTACTCTTTTTACTTTGTTTCATTTCAATTTTCTATTGACGCCAACAATTTCATCTAATGCAGTATACAAATGATCACCCTGAATGGTTACCTCGTGGTTGGATGATGGAGCTAAGTACCGGAAAGCATGGAAGAGTTTATAAGGTATAGCTGCATTCAATTTGCTGTCCTAAAAGTATTTGTTTGTCGTTTTTGTTCTCCACATTGGATTTAGTACTTGGCTTTCTTAATATGGATTGTTGGATAAATGATTTGTTTTTATGTGTATGTGCATAGTTATCTTGCCAGTTGTTGATCGCTAATTTGCTACTAATATTTAGAAAGTGCAATTAGCATGTTATGTTCACATGATATATATTTGAGGTCATAACAGGTTACTTTATTATAAATACCTTTGTTACTTAACTAATGCTGTTTGTACAGCTAAAGCACACTTGAGTTATTCTAATTAGGAAGAATATTTTAAACTAAATGATAAACCTGTTAAATTCTTTCCTGGAGTGCCTTAGGTAGAATTTTTTGGTTCACAGAAGATGTATTTCCTTTTGTAAACCATATAAAATGAACCGTGTTTTAATGATTTGTTGTTTGCCAATACAAAACTATGGTTATCAATTTGGTTGATATTCATCTGTAAACTTCTTTGCTTACACCGTTAATCTTTCTCACAATTCTCCCAAAAGTCAATTTTACTTGCATTTTGCCTTATTCATTGACAGTGCTATGTTGTTAATCTTTCTCATTATTTCCCAAAACCAATTTTACTTGCGTTATATGCTTGCTTATTCTGTGACAGAAATACATTGATCCTTCTACTGGTTGTAAATTCTATTCCAAGCCAGAGGTGTTTCGACATGTCGAAACTCTGAAGCAGAAAGATTCTACATCTAAGCAGAAGGAAATGCCGATATCTTGTGTCCCTGCAAGCAAAGTTTGTCCTCAATATCCTGATTTTATTTATTTATTGTTTGCCATAAATTCATTTTGCAGAACTACAGTACTTTACAGTCAATTACATATTACGTAATAGATGCATGATTGTATGAAATATACTGGATTATAATTGATGAATGAGGGAGAATGATCATAATAAAGTGACAACATATGAATCGCAATTGGGAGATAGAAAACTTTGATTTAGATGTCATATTATTTGATGCTGCTTGAGAATAAAGGGACTGAGCAAAGAATCATCTGTTGTTTGATTCTATTGGAAAAACAACAGAAAGTCATGATTTTTTTAATCTAACATGAAATTTTGATTTCTCTTTACAATTTTTTTTGTTAAAAATGTAATTAAATTTATTTTTTAAATATGAATAAATACTTCTATCCATCGGCTAATGATGAACTAGAATTTCTTTTGCCGAGCAAAAATAGTGAGCTAAATGAGATCTACATCAAAACATGTTTCACTTTTTTGTTTTTTTACATTAATGTTTTTATTCCCACGTGTCAAATCATGATAGATTTAATTTTTCAAACTTGACATGTGGCAACATGCGTAGGATAAACACCACATATTATTTTATTTACTAGAGTTAAGGAGGTGAAGTGATCTTTTTTTGACAAATTTAGGGGTAACTGAACATTTTCAAAGTTAAGGAGGCAACTATGGCTCTTACAAGTTTAGGAGTAACTTGACATTTCTAAAATTGAGGGGATCAACTAGCTCTTAGGGACAAGTTTAGGGGGTCCGAATATAGTAAGCCGTGTGAAATTGAATGTCGAAGGTTTGATGATGGTTTGCATTTGACAAATGACATTGGGTTTATGTGCGAGAGAATGGAAGACCTTGATGCAACTGGATATTTATTTTACCCAAAATTGAAGACATATGAAAATGTCACGGTTATGTAGGAAAGCATTTCTTTTGGACATCAATAACAGTATGGAGTTTTCTGCGCATTAAAATTGTGCTTACGACATATTCAGCTTTTCGAATACAAATTGAGGGTGATTTGATATGCTGTGTTAGAGCACGACGGCTTAACTTGACCGCCCTCAATCTACTAGGAGTCCCGTCAAAATTCCCTCAAAAGATAACCTGATGCATGCGAATATGAATGCCTTACATGTCTTTTCTAGTGCAAATGGTAAAGCTTTGAAATAAGGGATTGAATGAAACTGAATTGAAAACGGGCATGGCGTACACTTTAAAAATAACACAACGTGAAGGTGTTTACAGTACTTAGTGCTTACAATATTTTTGGCTTTGCTAGTATTATATAAACTCTAGAACGGGTAAAAAATTCTACTCCAAAGATGATTTGATACGTTATGTTAAAGCGCAGAACCCTCAACCTGTTAAGCCTCAACCGACTGAGTCTCCAGTCGAAAGACTCTCTAAGAATAACCAGATGCATGAGTAGGAATGACAGTCTTTTTACTCTTTTTACTTTGTTTCATTTCAATTTTCTGTTGACGCCAACAATTTCATGTAATGCAGTATACAAATGATCACCCTGAATGGTTACCTCGTGGTTGGATTATGGAGCTAAGTACTGGAAAGCATGGAAGAGTTTATAAGGTATAGCTGCATTCAATTTGCTGTCCTAAAAGTATTTGCTTGTCGTTTTTGTTCTCCACATTGGATTTAGTACTTGGCTTTCTTAATATGGATTGTTGGATGAATGATTTGTTTTTACGTGTATGTGCATAGTTATCTTGCCAGCTGTTGATCGCTAATTTGCTACTAACAATTAGAAAGTGAGATTATCATGTTATGTTCACATGATATACATTTGAGGTCATAACAGGTTACTTTATTATAAATACCTTTGTTACTGAACTGATGCTGTTTGTACAGCTAAAGCACACTTGAGTTATTCTAATTTTTTCCCAGAGTGCCTTAGGTAGAATTTTTTGGTTCACAGAAGACGTATTTCCTTTTGTAACCTTTACCGTATAAAATGAACCGTGTTTTAATGATTTGTTGTTTGCCAATACAAAACTATGGTTATCAATTTGGTTGATATTCATCTGTAAATTTCTATGCTTACACCGTTAATCTTTCTCACAATTCTCCCAAAAGTCAATTTTACTTACATTTGCCTTATTCATTGACAGTGCTATGTTGTTAATCTTTCTCATTATTTCCCAAAACCAATTTTACTTATGTTGTATGCTTGCTTATTTTGTGACAGCAATACGTTGATCCTTCTACTGGTTGTAAATTCTATTCCAAGCCAGAGGTGTTTCGACATATCGAGACTCTGAAGCAGAAAGATTCTACATCTAAGCAGAAGAAAATGCCGATATCTTGCGTCCCTGCAAGCGAAGTTTGTCCTCAATATCCTGATTTTATTTATTTATTGTTTACCATAAATTCATTTTGCAGAACTACAGTACTTTGCAGTCAATTACATGTTACATAATAGATGCATGATTGTATGAAATATATTGGATTATAATTGATGAATAAGGGAGAATGATTATAATAAAGTGACAACATATGAATCGCAGTTGCGAGATAGAAAACTTTGATTTAGATGTCATGTTATTTGATGCTGCTTGAGAATAAAGGGACTGAGCGAAGAATCATCTGTTGTTTGATTCTATTGGAAAAACAACAGAAAGTCATGATTTTTTTATCTTACATGAAATTTTGATTTCTCTTTACAATATTTTTCGTTAAAAATGTAATTAAATTTATTTTTTAAATATGAATAAAACACTTCTATCCAGCGGCTAATGATGAACTAGAATTTCTTTTGCCGAACAAAAACTATGAGCGAAAATAGTGAGCTAAATGAGATCTACATCAAAAACATGTCTCACTTTTTTGTTTTTTTACATTAATGTTTTTATTCCCACGTGTCAAATTATGATAGATTTAGTTTTTCAAACTTGACATGTGGCAACATGCGTGGGATAAACACCACATATTATTTTATTTAGTAGAGTTAAGGAGGTGAAGTGATCTTTTTTTGACAAATTTAGGGGTAACTGAACATTTTCAAAGTTGAGGAGGCAACTGTGGCTCTTACAAGTTTAGGAGTAACTGGACATTTCTAAAATTGAGGGGGTCAACTAGCTCTTAGGGACAAGTTTAGGGGGTCCGAATGTAGTAAGCCGTGTGAAATTGAATGTCGAAGGTTTGATGATGGTTTGCATTGACAAATGACATTGGGTTTATGTGCGAGAGAATCGAAGACCTTGATGCAGTTGGATATTTATTTTACCCAAAATTGAAGACATATGAAAATGGCACGTTTATGTAAGAAAGCATTTCTTTTGGACATCAATAACAGTATGGAGTTTTCTGGGCTTTAAAATTGTGCTTACTACATATTCAGCTTTTCGAATACAAATTGAGGATGATTTGATATGCTGTGTTAGAGCACGACGGCTTAACTTGACCGCCCTCAATCTACTAGGAGTCCCGTGAAAATTCCCTCAAAAGATAACCTGATGCATTCGAATATGAATGCCTTACACTGTCTTTTCTAGTGCAAATGGTAAAGCTTTGAAATAAGGGATTCACTGAAACTGAATTGAAAACGGGCATGGCGTACACTTTAAAAATAACACAACGTTAAGGTGTTTACAGTACTTAACTATTGTGTTTACAATATTTTTGGCTTTGCTAGTATTATATAAACTCTAGAACGGGTAAAAAATTCTACTCCAAAGATGATTTGATGCATTATGTTAAAGCGCAGAACCCTCAACCTGTTAAGCCTCAACCGACTGAGTCTCCAGTCGAAAGACTCTCTAAGAATAACCATATGCATGAGTAGGAATGACACAGTCTTTACTCTTTTTACTTTGTTTCATTTCAATTTTCTATTGACGCCAACAATTTCATCCAATGCAGTATACAAATGATCACCCTGAATGGTTACCTCGTGGTTGGATTATGGAGCTAAGTACCGGAAAGCATGGAAGAGTTTATAAGGTATAGCTGCATTCAATTTGCTGTCCTAAAAGTATTTGCTTGTCGTTTTTGTTCTCCACATTGGATTTAGTACTTGGCTTTCTTAATATGGGTTGTTGGATGAATGATTTTTTTTTATGTGTATGTGCATAGTTATCTTGCCAGCTGTTGATCGCTAATTTGCTTCTAATAGTTAGAAAGTCCGATTAGCATGTTATGTTCACATGATATACATTTGAGGTCATAACAGGTTACTTTATTATAAATATCTTTGTTACTGAACTGATGCTGTTTGTACAGCTAAAGCACACTTGAGTTATTCTAATTAGGAAGAATATTTTAACTAAATGTTAAACCTGTTAAATTTTTTCCTAGAGTGCCTTAGGTAGAATTTTTTGGTTCACAGAAGATGTATTTCCTTTTGTAACCTTTACCATATAAAATGAACCGTGTTTTCATGATTTGTTGTTTGCCAATACAAAACTATGGTTATCAATTTGGTTGATATTCATCTGTAAACTTCTATGCTTACACCGTTAATCTTTCTCACAATTCTCCCAAAAGTCAATTTTACTTACATTTGCCTTATTCATTGACAGTGCTATGTTGTTAATCTTTCTCATTATTTTGCAAAACCAATTTTGCTTACGTTATATGCTTGCTTATTCTGTGACAGCAATACGTTGATCCTTCTACTGGTTGTAAATTCTATTCCAAGCCAGAGGTGTTTCGACATATTGAAACTCTGAAGCAGAAAGATTCTACATCTAAGCAGAAGGAAATGCCGATATCTTGTGTCCCTGAAAGCGAAGTTTGTCCTCAATATCCTGATTTTATTTATTTGTTGTTTACCATAAATTCATTTTGCGGAACTACAGTACTTTACAGAAAACTTTGATTTATTTGGCAATATATTTGACGCTGCTTGAGAATAAAGGGACTGAGCGAAGAATCATCTGTTGTTTGATTCTATTGGAAAACAACAGAAAGTCGTGATTTTTTTTTATCTAACACGAGATTTTAATTTCTCTTTACAATTTTTTTTGGTTAAACATGTAATTAAATTTATTTTTTAAAGATGAATAAGAAACTTTTATCAATCAGCTAATGATGAGCTTGAATTTCTTTTGCCGAACAAAAATTATGAGCGAAAATAGTGAACTTAATGAGATTTACATCAAAAACATGTTTCACTTTTTATTTACATTAATTTTTTTATTCCCACGTGTCAAATTATGATAGATTTAATTTTTCAAACTTGACACGTGGCAACATGCGTAGGATAAACACCACATATTATTTTATTTAGTAGAGTTAAGGAGGTAAAGTGATCTTTTTATGACAAATTTAGGGGTAACTGGACATTTTCATAGTTGAGGAGGCAACTGTGGCTCTTACAAGTTTAGGGTTAACTGGACATTTCTAAAATTGAAGGGGTCAACTAGCTCTTAGGGACAAGTTTGGGGGTCCGGATGTAGTAAGCCGTGTGAAATTGAATGTCGAAGGTTTATTGATGATTATTGGGTTTATGTGCGAGAGAATGGAAGACCTTGGTGCAACTGGATATTTATTTTACCCAAAATTGAAGACATATGAAAATGGCACGTTTATGTAGGAAAGCCTTTCTTTTGGACATAAATAACAGAATGGGGTTTCCTGGTCATTAAAATTGTGCTTACTACATATTCAGCTTTTCTAGTACAAATTGAGGATGATTTGATATGCGGTGTTAGAGCACGGCAGCTTAACTTGACCACCCTCAACCTACTAGGAGTCCCGTCAAAAGTCCCTCAAAAGATAAACTGATGCATGCGAATATGAATGGCTTACACTTTCTTTTCTAGTACAAATGATAAAGCTTTGAAATAAGGGATTGACTGAAACTGAATTGAAAATGGGCATGGCGTACACTATGAAAATAACACAACGTTAAGGTGTTTACAGTACTTAACTATTGCGCTTACAATATTTTTGGCTTTGCTAGTATTATATAAATAAACTCTAGAACGGGTCAAAAAATCTACTGCAAAGATGATTTGATGCGTTATGTTAAAGCGCCGAACCCTCAACCTGTTGAGCCTCAACCGACATAGTCTCCAGTCGAAAGACCCTCTAAGAATAACCAGATGCATGAGTAGGAATGACACAGTCTTTACTCTTTTTACTTTGTTTCATTTAAATTTCTATTGACGCCAACAATTTCATCTGATGTAGTATACAAATGATCACCCTGAATGGTTACCTCATGGTTGGATTATGGAGCTAAGGGCCAGAAAGTGTGGTAGAGTGTATAAGGTATAACTGCATTCAATTTACTGTGCTAAAAGTATTTGTTTGTCGTTTTTGTTCTCAAAATTGGATTCAGTACTTGTTTTTTTTTTTTTATATGGATTGTTGGATGAATGATTTGTTTTTATGTGTATGTACTAGTCATAGTTGTTAAGGGCGCAAGGCGCACTAAGGGGCAAAGGGGTGTGCCTTGCCCGAAGGCGAGGAGCAAGGCAAGGCGCGCGCCCGACGGACACAAGGCGCACGCCTGACAGAAATAAATTATGAGAAATAATAATTAATATATCTAAAATGCAATAAATGTTAAATGAATAAAATTACCAGCTCAAGTATAATATCCTTTGTGACTTAATTCAAAAATCCAATAAGTACTCTATATTAGTTAGTAACTAGTTACTAGTAATATACCAATGTCAGGTACAAAAAATTTTAAACTAAATATACTCTAAATAAATCCATAGACCCTGACACATGTCATATAAAGTCTAATCACCACATGATTCATACTGAATATCTTCCTCATTCTCATCGTTTTCATCATCTTTGTTATCAATATATTTTTTCTCATTTTTTAAGTCATTATCTTCATCATCTATAGACATTAAAGCAACTCTTCCTTATCACTAGACGATACTTTAGTCTTTCCCGTTTTTCTCAACACTTGAAGCAATGATATTAGTGATATTGTTTTACTCTCATAGTACGATAAAACTTTTCTTCAGCTCCAACAGGTTTATCAACATCAAGTCTTGATCGTTTGTTGTTGGAGAAGTTGATGAAGTCGATGATAATTAGAGAAATTTTTTTCTTTTAACGTTTTGTTTTTGGTATTTTCAATGGTCAAGATTAAACGAAGGCTTCTGATTAGAGGAACTCTTAAAATTATGCATTTGTACAAAAGGCGTACCTGAGGCGCGCCTTTTTCAGTGTCACCAAGGAGCGCGCCCGAGGGACGCACCTTGCCTGAGGGATAGCGAGGCGGTTGCGGTGCCTTGCCTGATTTGCGCCTAAGGCGCGCCTTTAACAACTATGGTGCTAGTTATCTTGCCAGCTGTTGATCGCTAATTTGCTACTAATATTTAGGAAGTGCGATTAGCATGTTATGTTCACACTATGTACATTTGAGGTCATAAGAGGTTACTTTATTATAAATTCCTTTGTTACTTAACTGCTGCTGTTTGTACAGCTAAAGTACACTTGAGTTATTCTAATTAGGAAGAATATTTTAAACTAAATGTTAAACCTGTTTAATTCTTTCCTATAGTGCTTTAGGTAGAATTTTTTGGTTCACAGAAGATGTATTTCCTTTT
>CAOJCR012203783.1:0-10150 GCA_948330485.1 Euphorbia neoarborescens | reverse complement strand
ATCCTAGGGAGAGTGATAGAAGAAAAGGCGCTTGATATGGACACTTACTTGGTGGAGGTGTTCCACCAAATAGCCCGTCAGCGTAGGCTCTACCATTTAGGGCTAGGGCATTTTATTACTATGTTTACCCATCACCTTTTAGGGCCTGATTTTACTGCTCATATGACCCCTATCAGACCAGAATACATCCGATTTATGGGTTTTCGAAGGACCTCAAACATGCCCTCTGATCCTAGTTCTGCGGTCTTGGGTAAATGTCTAATAATGGATGATAACCCTGACGATGCTGATTATGTGGCACCTGAGGAGGAGGAAGCGTCCTCTGAGGAGAAGTCACACAACTTCTCGCCTTCAAGCAGAAAATGGAGGCCAGTTTTGATTTGTTGCAGGATTAAGTGAGTTGCCTCGTGATTCAACAACATGAGCATCATCAAGAGTGGCTCACTTGGCAACAACAGGATGATGACTGGAAGAGGCAGGATGCGGCATTCAAAGCCGAGATGAGAACCTACATGGAGCATATGAGGAACGACGGCTTGGGTCCCTCAGGACCACAGTGAGGTACACCCTTTTCTGCTTCCACACTTGAGTCCCTTACTTCCTTTGTACTTCCGAGAGTAAGTGCGATCTTAAGTAGGGGGTGGAACAAGGGTTCTTATTTCCCTTTTCATTTTCTTTATTTTATTTCCTTGTTTGCTATGTTGGTTATTTACATTGGCATCTGTATATAAGTGTGTGCATGTTTGGTTTATTTTGTTGCGAATATTACCATGTGTTGTGGAATGTGGTCAACCTACTCCTGAAGCTAAACTTATGTGCTTTGATTTGAAGTAGATAAGAGGAAATTCTTGAATCTCAATACGAGTGATTAATTTGTTTGTGCTAGTCGATCAACCCTTGAGTTTTACATTATAAGTTTGATTGGAAGTATGTTATTGCATATAGCGGTTCAACAGTTGGAGCACATTTTTGAGTTTTAATCTGGGATAGTGCCTAGGAACAATGGTTGGATCAAATGACCGTTACCCTTTTACATCTATTTGCATGAGTGACCACCTAGTTTTGAGCTTATAAAGGCCATATCACATCGGTCTTTCATTCTTTCGGTGAGATAATCCTGTACTTATACACTAGACCATAAAACTTAACATTTGTCTTGCATTTGGCACTTTCAGAACTTAATATGTAGAGATCCTTAGGTATAACCTCACTTTCACACACCGTGCATATTTTCTTTGTACAGTTTAACCTTCTTGCTCCCTTTACGCTCTAATTTGCCCGTAGAATACCCATTTTTGAGCTTGGCCTGTTCTTTCTTTGCCATATTACAAGGCGATAGCCTTAACGGTACAAGCCCATTCCCTTCACTACACTTTAACCTTTCCAACCCTTCCTCACCTCGGTTCTAAAGATTGAGGTTGGTTTGTACTTCAATTTCACATTTTTGGGTATGTCTCTTACATTGATTCAAAGTGAGTCGACCTTTCGTTCTTGTGTGATGTGTTGTAAAAAAAAAAAAAAGAAAAAAAGGAGAAAACAGAAAGAAAAGATATATCTATATATGTGTTTGCAGTTTACCTGTTCAAATAAGTTTAGCAACTTTCTTTTGTTGTCATTTTGGGTGGGTTTTTATCAAAGAAAGTTTGAACTTTTTGGGGTTTTCTCTATATCAATTTCACCTCGAAGTTGTTAATAAAATCCACCTTGTGTTTCTCTCTGTGATCTTCGAGAATTCAGATTTCTTCGCTTCTTGCTTCCGAGTTTGGGTTATTGTTATAAGTTTATGTGGAGTTTTCTTCATCCTTTCTCACTCCCTTGTTTGTAATCCGATTGCTAAACGTTAGAATTATTAGGTCGTCTCACCTTGTCTGATATTTAAACCCGTGATTAAACCAGCTTTCATTTTGATTCTTTGGGCCGAGGGGTTGTATCACCAAATTGACTTTTGACACACCTGTCCTTACCCCCTTAACATTATAAGCCATATAAAGGTTCTCTGATTTTATTCTGTTGTGTCAATGACTGTGTTAGGATTAACATATGTTCGCTATGTGATGTATGTATACAGGATTATATGAGTGAATTATATGAATTCACCCAATCATAAGAGTGATTTAGAGCGATCGCTGGTGAGGTTTTCAATCACAGTTATATAAATCCTGAGTGTTCCTCTTTGTTTGAGCAGATTAGGTTTAAAAGTATGTATCTTGTTCGAGTCATTGTTTGTATGTGTTTTATATGACTGTGAAGGACTACGATGCATGCTTGAGGGGTTGATGAATTGGCATGGTTAAATTGGGGAGCCAGTTTTCAGATGAAAATGAGTATTGAGATTCTTGGTTTTCAATTATTTGCTCGGGGATGAGCAAAGTCTTAAGTGAGGGTAGTTGATAAGGTCGATTTGGACCTCATCTTCTTGACCATATTATGCTTCATTTGGTGATATTCTGTACGTTTTTCTGTGGTTTTATCTCGTGTTTAGCTTGGTTTTACATGTTTTGTTCTTTCCTTTCGTTTAAGTTGTTTTCTTAGTTTTCATTGATGTTGTACTTCATTTGGCTCGTGTTTGAGGCTTCCGTGTTCTTTGGTATTTGTTTTTCCTGTACACTGGTGCAGTTATGTGTTTATCTGTCTATGTGAGACAGGTGTCAGGACTGGGCAGAAGAGCGGGATTCGAAAATAAGTGAAAGAAATGAAGAAAAGTGCTAGAAATTGCAGATCTGCAGCTTGTCACGTCGTGATAGTTGATGTTACGCCGTTGTAGGCGTATTTTGAAGAAAAGAAGAACTGAAGCCGGGAGCTGAGGAATTTAACCCTGTCCCGTCGCTACATCTGTTTGTCATGACGTGACAGGCAAGTTTTGAAGACGAACAGAAGGTTTTACGGAAGATGGGATTTTTGCCGTGTCACGACGTGATAGCTTAAGTGTCACGACGTGACAGGTGTATTTTTCTGCCATGCGATTAGGGTTTTAATTATTTCATATTTCTGGATTGTAAAACATTTTTAAGAGCTGGAGAAAACTTATTTTGAGTATCTTATACCTCTTAACCTGAACTAAGAACCCTAGAGGTCTTACTCCCTCTCTGTATTCGGATTTCAAACTTTATTAATCGAAAGCTTCAACTTGGTTCTTTTCACCTTGTGCAGTTTATTGCTCACGTGAGTGAGTTAGTTTGCTTATCGAGGATCACTTTTGCATGTTCTATTGCCGAAGCCAGGATCCACTGATTCGATAACGAGTTTCATTTAGATTTTCTCAATCTTCGTCTTCAATACAAGTTAGAACTGCTTAGATTTTGCATGCGATTGTATTCTTTATTATTTCATTCCATACTTATTAGTTTAACTTGCCCTTGAAGTTTGGGTTTGTGATTGCCAATTGATTGATTTTTGTGCAGGAGTATTTGATAGCTTCGTAATCTAGAAAATATGTTTGATTCATATTTGTTTCGTGATCCAGCTTGACAACTTGACAATCGGGGATTGACAACCCGTCATAACTTAAGCAAACTTAGTTTTTGATTCATAGAACTAGGCGGACCGTCCGGATAACCTTACCCTAGGAGCTTTAGACAGTAGGATTGCCCATCGAAACTCGTGTGCGATTTGATATTTGATTATTTTCATTGCATTACCATTTGTTGGCTTGTTAGATTAATAAGGTCCATTGCCACTAATATTTATAAAGACGGTTGGATATCGATTAACTGTTTGCTTATTCCGGATCAGGGGGTTGAGATGGTGATTGATCGTAGTTAGGCTTAGGAGTAGTTTTAACTTAGTTCATATTCTGATTATCTTACCGCCTTTTACACGCCAAAGCCCTAGAACTAGAGTTTGTAGAGGTAGGTTCCCTGTGGGATCGATACCTGGACTCAAATTCAGATTATTACTTGACAACGACGGGGTACACTGCTCTATAGTTGAGTGTTTAGCATCCATACCTGAATCATATAAATTTATATCACGCTAAACGCGCATCAAGTTTTTGGCGCTGTTGTGGGGGAACTTTTTATTCTCTGCGTGATTCGAACCTAGGGTGATACGGTTGTTTTAGGCACTGTATTCGTGAAATTTATGAATATTTTTATTTTTTGTTTTTGGTGGTTGTGTTTTTCGTACAATTTATTTTTCTTTTTAAATTTTTCTGATTTCCATATCCCCGTGAGTTGATAGTTGACTGAGTTGTTTTTGCTAGTATATGTCTACACGTTCTAATAATCCTGAATTGTTTCCACTTGATCTTGAGATTGAACGTTCTTTGCGCTGGTTGAGAAACTAGAGAGTTGGGAAGATGGAAGAAGTTCAACAGGCTGCAGCTGAGGCTGAACGTATTACCAAAGAAAGAGCTGAATTGGAACAACTGTGAGCAGAGAGAGCTGCGACGCAAGCTGGATAGTGTGCTTTGGCAGAGGGAGATCAGGTTGCTAGAGATCGGCAGAACTGGAGCCGTTGAGAGCAAAGCAAGCAGAATTAGAGCAGCTTCGTAGGGAGTAAGTTCAATGGGCTCAGAATGGTGGTGCTCCTGCTTGTAGAGCAATGAAGGAATATATGTAGCCTCATAGGCCGCGAGAGCAGAACAGTGTGGTTCTACCACCTATTGCAGCTAATACCTTTGAGATAAATGGGCACATGATCCAACTACTCAATGCCAATGGACAGTTCTCTGGAGGGATCAGTGAGAATCCCAATGATCATTTAGATAGATTCTTGATGGTGGTGGATACGACCAGATATACAGGTGTACCACAGGACGTGATCCGGTTAAAATTCTTCCCATTCACTTTGAATGGGAGTGCTTTGGAGTGGTATAGGTCGCTAGAGCCAAATTCTGTCACCTCACAGAATGATTTGGTATAACAGTTTTTAGCATAGCACTTTGCTCTTACTAAGACTGTGCAGTTGAAGAATGAGATTCTGGGATTCAGACAGTTCAACACGGAGAGTTTAAATGAGGCTTGGCAGCATTTCAGATGGCTTCTTAGGAGCTACCCGTACCATGACCTGAATAATTATACTCAGATGAGTACCTTTTATCATGGTTTGTCACCTTCTAATTGTGTTATGGTTGATTCTTCTGCAGGTGGCAATATCTTCAAGAAGTCACCGGAGGAAGCGCGGGCTCTTATAAAGGAACTGGCTAGTAGGAGAACAATGTGGCAATCTGACTTGCCAACACGAGGGGAATTTAAGATTGAAAATCCTGGACAGAGAGTAGCGATGGAGGATCTAAATAATAAAATGGATGCTCTGATAACGGAGGTGAGATCAGGTACTAGTACTCCGAGGTCTCAAGTAGCTATGTGTGTGTGACCTGTGGAGGAGATCACCCTGTGCAGGAATGCCAGTGGGCAAATTCAGACACCCAGTCATCCATTGCACCGTCTGAGAGTGTAAGTTATGTGGGCAATAATTCCAGTTATAATAATCCTTACCCACCAACTTACAATTATCATAATAATAACCAAAATAATGGGAGGAAGTTTCAACACCTGAATATGTCTTATGGAAATAATAGTAACGTGCTGAAACCCCCTTCCGGATTCACTCATGAGCACAGAGACCTGGGGGTTAGGTAAGGTCCCGAATGATTATCACCCTCAGTTTCCATAGTTAGAGGCTCAACCTGCACCTAAACAGGAAGATACGGTGATGACTCTGTTAAAAGAGATGTCATCACGTCTCGCTAACATGGAGGCCTACTATAAGGACCTGGGGACACAGGTTGCTCAGATAAACAGGGAACGCCAGGAATGCCCTTTAGGTAATTTGCCCAGCAATGTAGAGCCTAATCCAAAAGGTTACTAGAGGGAATCTGCTAAAGTCGTAACCCTAAGAAGTGGAAAGCAGTTGGAAAGTTTTTTTCTAATGCTGGAATCCAGCCACCAGTTGCCGAGGTAAGTATGGAGTCGGGAGGGGTAAGAAAACCCGACTCTGAGTTTGTTCCTATTTCCATTGCTGCTGAGGATGGTAGTGTTAAAAAGGATAGTTCTGGTCTAGTTCGCACTTATATGCCTAAGCTCCCTTATCCATTAAGGGAGCAAAAAAAGAAACTGGATGAGAAATATGCTAAATTTTTGGAGATCTTTAAAAACTAGAATTTAACTTGCCAATGATAGAGGCTCTCCAGGAGATGCCTGCATATGCCAAGTTTTTTAAAGAACTCCTTGCAGGAAAAATAAAAATTGAGTCTAATGAGGTCGTGGCTTTTACGGAAGAGTGTTCAATGATAATTTCAAATAAGATTCCCCCAAAGCTTAAGGATAGGGGTAGTTTCACCATTCTATGTTGCATTGGCAACTTAGAGGCGGTGAATTCCTTATGTGATCTTAGGGCAAGTATTAATCTGATGCCGCTTTCATTCTTCCGTAGGCTTGGGCTTAGTGAGCCAAAGCCGACGAGTATGACACTCCAATTGGTCGATCGATCCATAACTAGGCCAAGAGGAGTAGTCGAGGATGTGTTAGTCAAAGTGGGAAAATTCATCTTCCCTGCAGATTTTGTAGTTATTGATATGGAGGAGGTTGTTAAAGTACCCCTGTTGTTAGGTAGGCCGTTTTTGGCAATCAAAAGGACATTAATTGATGTTCAGGAAGAAAAATTATCCTCCGATTGCAAAATGAAGAAGTTTCTTTTAATGTATATAACTCAATGAAGTATACTATGGATACCGAGAGTTGTAATTTTATTGATTCTTATTGTTCGATACTTGACTCGTTTGATGAGAATATTTACAGTATACAGGAGAAGATGACAGACAATGTCTACCGGTGGAAGAGGATGCTAGCACATTGGATAGTGAGGAATGCTCTTGGGTGAAGAGTCGGTTTGAGGATCTCGAGCAAGGAGTCAAACTAAAGCCAAAAACCTCGCTTGAGGAAGCTCCAAAATTGGAGCTTAAATCTCTTTTCTCTAATCTGAAATATGTTTTTCTCCAACCCCTAGTGACTTACCCGTTATCGTTTCTTCCTTGTTGACAGGTAAATAAGAGGAGCAGCTATTGAAGGTGTTAAGGAGACATAAAGGAGCATTTGGGTGGACCATCCACGACATTAAGGGGATCAGCCCCAGCTCTTGCACGCATATGATCTTTTTAGAGGAGACAGTAAAGCCTTGTGCACAACCGCAAAGGAGGCTGAATCCCAACATGAAGGAGGCAGTTCGTTACGAGGTAATCAAGCTACTTGACACAGGTATAATTTACCTTATCTTAGATAGTTTGTGGGTGAGCCCGGTCCAATGTGTACCCAAAAAGGGTGGCACTACGGTAGTGGAAAATAAAGTGGGTGAACTTATTCCCACTCGTGCGGTCACCGAGTGGCGCATGTGCATTGATTATCAAAAATTAAACAATGCCACCCGGAAAGACCACTTTCCACTACCCTTTATTGATCAAATTCTAGAAAGGATCGGGGGACACAAATATTTTTGTACTTTGGATGGCCTATCTGGCTATATGCAAATATCTGTGGATCCTCTTGATCAAGAGAAAACCACATTCACTTGTCCTTACGGTACATTTACATTTAGGCGGATGCCATTTGGTTCGTGCAATGCGCCTGCCACCTTTCAACGGTTCATGCTTGCTATTTTCAGTGATATGATTGAACAGTTTATGGAAGTTTTCATGGATGATTTTTCTGTTCTGGGATCGATCTTTGATGCATGTCTAGGAAATATCGATAAAGTCCTACAACATTTTGAGGAAACGAATTTGGCACTCAGTTGGAAGAAGTGTCAATACATGGTTAGGGACTGTATTGTCTTAGGGAATAAGGTTTCGGGGAGAGGGCTAGAAGTGGACCCGGCTAAGGTCGAGGTGATAAAAAAATTACCTCCTCCTAGTTTGGTAAAGTTAGTCAGGAGTTTCTTGGGTCATGTGGGCTTTTACCATGATTTATTCAAAACTTTTAAAAAATTGCTAAGCCACTGACCGAGCTTTTGTTGAAGGATGCCAATTTTAATTTTGATAATAATTGTTTACTAGCATTTGAGATGCTTAAGCAGAAATTAATTTAAGCACCTATTCTGGTAAGTCCTAACTGGTCTCTCCCTTTTGAACTAATGTGTGATGCTAGCGATATCGTTATAGGAGCATGTCTGGGTCAGAGGGTGGATAAGATCTTTTTCCCCATTTATTACGCTAGTAAGACTCTTAATCCAGCACAGGTGAATTACACTGTAACGGAAAAAGAGCTTCTAGCAGTTGTCTTTGCCTTCTTGAAATTTCGTTCATATTTGGTTTTATCTAAGGTAATTGTACACACTGACCACGCTGCTTTGAGGTATTTGTTGGTTAAACAGGATACGAAACCAAGGTTGATTCGATGGATCCTACTCCTATAAGAATTTGATGTCGAGATTAAAGATAAGAAAGGAGTAGAGAATGTGGTAGCTGATCATCTCTCTAGACTTCCAACTGAATATACTGAAGATTTTTCTGACAAGGAAATTTTTGAAAGCTTTCCTGATAAGCTTCTGTATGCAGTAACGTCTCGACCATGGTTTGTAGACATGGAGAATTATAAAGTTGGTAATACCCTTCCTACTGAGCTTTCTTATTCTCAAAAGAAACGGTTTATGCATGATTCTAGGTTTTATTTTTTGGATAAACCGTACTTCTTTAGGGTATGTGCGGACAACATTATTCAGCGTTGTGTGTCTGAGAGTGAAGTGCCATCTATTATTCATATGTGTCATGATAGGGAGGCAGGTGGTCACTTTGGTTCATAATTTACTTGTTTTAAGATTTTTTAGTGTAGATTTTACTGGCCTAGCATGAAAAAGGATGTAATTGACTATATTAAACATTGTGACATCTGCCAACGGGCGAGGAATATATCCCAAAAGAATGAAATGCCCCAGCAAGGAATTCTGGTTTGTGACCTATTTGATGTCTGGGGCATAGACTTTATAGGACCCTTCCTGATGTCGCATGGACACCAATATATTCTCGTCACAGTCGATTACGCCTCTAAATGGGTGGAAGTCATAGCATCACCAACTAATGATGCAAAAGTTGTGCTAAAGTTCTTAAAAAAGAACATATTTACTTGGTTTCGAACCCCTCGAGCCATCATAAGCGACGGGAGATCCCATTTCTGTAATAAGCCATTTGAATCGCTTTTGTATCATGATGGGGTGACCCATAAGGTAGCCACGCCATACCATCCATAGACAAGTGGCCAAGTAGAGGTGAGTAATCGAGAACTGAAATGTGCATTGGAGAAAACGGTAGGGACATCAAGGAAAGACTGGAGTCTGAAGCTAGATGATGTCCTGTGGGCTTATAGAACGACGTTTAAAATGCCAATTGGTATGTCTCCATATCATTTGGTTTTCGGGAAAGCCTGTCACCTTCCTATTGAACTTCAGCACCGGGCTTACTGGGCCCTGCAGTATCTTAACTTTGATTTGCAGACAGCAGGGCATAAAAGGGTGAAACAGTTGTTAGATCTGGAGGAATTCCAACTATCTGCATACGAGAATGCCAAACTTTACAAAGAAAGGACACAAAGATGGCATGATCGGAAGATTAAAGATAAGAGTTTTCATCCTGGGGACCAAGTGATCCTATACAATTCAAGATTGAAATTGTTTCCTGGTAAGCTAAAAAGCCGATGGACGGGCCCGTTCGAGATAGTGCAAACATACCCCTCTAGAATGGTGGTAATCAATACACCAAACAGGCAGCTGAAGGTGAATGGATACCATCTCAAGACATACTATCAAGGAGTTGGTCAAGAAGAGGAACAAGACATATTCATGTTGGATGATGAATAATTCACACCGCTGAGAAAGTTGAGCTGTTTCAACTATAAACACAACAAATTTCTTGTATATTAAGAACAATTTTTATTTTTGGTTGGTTTTTGTAGTTTTCGGATTCTTGTGTATGTTTGTTTTTTTTCGTTTTTAAGAACAATTTTTATTTTTGGTTGGTTTTTGTAGTTTTTGGCTTTTTATGTATATTTGTTTTTTCCGTTTTGTTTGTTTTTCTTGCATTTTCAGGAAGGAGACCTCCGGTATCCAGTTGGAGTAAAGGAATATTAAGTGTGGGGGTCGAGAGTATGAAACAGGATGAATTAGTCGTAAAGGAGAGGAAATTGGGTTTTCAGAAAACAAATACCTGTAACGTCGTGACACT
>CAOJCR012202249.1:0-12808 GCA_948330485.1 Euphorbia neoarborescens | reverse complement strand
CCAATCTTTTGGCTGCCTCCCTCTTTTGGTTTTTGGATGTCCAAAACCATGTAGATGCATGGGAGAGGTTTAGCTTTTTGCCATGCTTCATTTAATGCACACCACTCTTCTTTTCCCAACTTTTCTTTTTGATTTTTCTTTCTTTTCACTCTTCCTAACTCCTTTTCTCTTTGGTTTAGTTAGTGGAAATAAATGACGAATATGGGTTATGGATGGGTCCTTAATTAGGTTTATGGGTTTAGGAAGCGTTTGGTTAAAAAAAGTTCGGTTTTTTGTTCGACCGGCTCAAAAATCAAACTCGTAGATTTGATTCTAATTAAATAAAATCGATTATTATGGGCTTGATTTGGGCTGTTATCATGGTAATTTGACATGATTTTGGGATGACTCAGGCTGGTCGGTTTGATTTACGGGTCGGTTGGGTCGGTTCGGGTCTGACCAGGCCCGAAAATGAAAATCTTCGGAAAGGTTCGGTTTACCTTAGATAGTTGGAATACACTTAGTTCGGGTCTCGAATGTGAAAATCTCGTCCTTCTTGAGTCAAAACACGTGGTTATAGCGGTCGTGAAGGTACACTGACAGGGACCGATTTCATCATTGCTCATGGGATAAAATCCCAGTGCTCACACTTTGTAAATTCCATTTTTTGAACTGAACTTTTGGTAGTTCTATTCAAAGACCAGATCATGATTAGATTAACTTATAGTTCATTGTCTCTATTAACCTTCACTATTTTGGTGGTAAATAGCATCTAACGACTATAAAATTGAAACTTCCTTTTTTATTTTCTCCTTCTATTTCCTAAGAGCGCCTTTGAACAACTTTAGAGTAGAACAATAATTGCAACAACTATTAGCTGTACCTAGGGATACAAGTAACAAGTGTAAAACAAGTTTTTTTTATTAAATTATATAAACAAGGAAAAAAAATTGAGTACTGGACTGCACAACATTACAAGTGTATTATTAACATATTAAAAATTGGTTCATATTCATTTGGTTTTGGTGTCTTGACAAAGTTGGTGCCACATAGGCAGCATTATCTAGACAACAAATTCAACAAGCATAACATTTTAGATGCATATGTTGTATATGTCTTGATAATTTTAAATTGTGATACATTGGCATTACTAATGGCAGTTGCTACTGTTTTTTTCTCATTTTTTTGTTCAACAAGAAGGAAGAGAGAGTTGGGAGAAAAACTTGTAAATTTTCTCATTGCCTATAGCTCCTATTTATACAAAATTATAACCAACTACTTTACAACCCCTATATTGCGACACCTATATATCTTCTACATTCATAAATTACATTATTCACTTATATTATCTACATACACTATCTACCTACTTCAAAATTATTTCCATACACCTACAATATTATTTTACAATAATTTTTTATACTTCCCTCAAGACGGTGAATAGGTGTTTTCCATTCCCAGTTTGGATATAATATTCTCAATGACAAAACTATTCAACCCTTTAGTGAGAACATCCGCAAGTTGTCTGTAAGAATAGAATGAGAGATTGTAAGAATAGAATGAGAAAATTCTTGTGTATTGACCAATGAGGTAAATACCTCTACATATACAAGTCTAGTGTGCTAAGTATGGTAAATACATTAATTGTGTAATCCCCTAATTTATCTCCTAAGTAATTCTATACATAATGTAATCTCCTAATTTATCTCCTAAATAATGTTGTACATATTTACACTCCCCCTCAAGTTGAAGCATAGATATTGATCATGCCCAGCTTATTACAGATATAGTTGATACATGTTCCTGGTAGGGCTTTGGTGAACACATCTGCTAATTGGTGACCTGTTTTAATATGTGGGGTACAAATAATTCCTTCTTCTAGTTTCTCCCGGGCAAAATGACAATCAACCTTAATATGTTTGGTTCTTTCATTGAAGACAGGATTATTTGCAATATAGATGGCTGCCTTATTATCACACCATAGTCTCATCGGTTTTTTCTGAGGAAACCCAAGTTCACCAAGAAAATGGCGAAGCCAAACAAGTTCACATATAGTTTGTGCCATAGCTCGATATTCTAACTCTGCACTCGATCGAGATACAACACTTTTTTCTTACTTTTCCAATAGAAAAGATTTCCTCCAAAAAACACATAGTAACCAGTGGTAGAATATCGATCAGAAAGATCCCTGGTATAATCTGCATCATTAAATCCCTCTATAACATGGTGACAATGGTTTTGATACAACAATACTCGACTTGGATCACCCTTCAAGTATCGCAAGGTATGACATACCATATCCCAATGTTTAGTCCTAGGAGAGTATAAGAACTGACTGACCACACTGACTGGAAAGGTAATATCAGGTCGGGTAATAATTAAATAGTTGAGCTTTCCAACAATTCTTTTATATATCTCGTGTTTCTGAAGTAATTCATCATCATTAGGTTTTAACTTCATATTTGGTATCGCATCACAAGGTTTAGCCTTAATCAAACCAGCATCATTTAAAACATCTAGGAAGTATTTCCTCTGGGACAAGTAAATTCCCGTTCTGCTGCGTGAAACTTCTATTCTTAAGAAGTATTTCAAAACCCCAAGATCCTTTGTTTGAAAACACGTACCAAGATACGCTTTCAGTTCCAAAATTTGACTTGTATCATTACCAGTGATTACAATATCATCAACATACACAATCAACAAAATACATCCAGAACCTACTGTAGAGAAGAAAATCGAGTGGTTATGGGCACTTCGGCGTAAGAAAAAATTAATTACTGCAGCACTGGAGCATCCAAACCAAGCACGAGGGGATTACTTCGGACCATACAAGGATTTCTGTAACTTACACACTTTCCCAGACACCCCCTGAGCAAGAAACCCTAATGGTTGCTCCATGTAAACTTTTTCATGCAAATCACCATTTAGGAAAGCATTTTCACATCAAGTTGATAAAGAACCCAATCATAAGTTATAGCTAACGAGATAAACAATCAAACCGATATAATTTTGGCAACAAGAGAGAAAGTATCAAAGTAGTCTATGCCATACTTCTGAGCATACCCTTTTGCTACCAGGCATGTTTTCAACCCAGCAATAGTGCCATTTGGGTTCATCTTGACTGAGAAAACTCATTTACACCCAATAGCTTTCTTGTCAGATGGAAGAGGAACCAAATCCCATGTGTGGTTCTATTCAAGAGCCAACATTTCTTCTTTTATTGCTTCTTGCCAACCAGGATGAGCCAATGCCTCAGATACCGATGAGGGAACAGTGATAGAATCTAATGGGGCTACAAAAGACTTGGAGGTAGGTGATAAGGCATTATAAGTAACAAAGGAAGAAATAGGATAAGTACAAGTATGAGTACCTTTTCGAATGGCTATGGGTAGATCAAGGTCGGTGGGAGCAGGATCTGGAGGCAAACTAGATGATGGTATACTGGTAGCCATATCAGGTGCTAGACTCAAAGGTGGTACACATCTGGAATATACTTAAATTGGACGAGGAGTTGGTGGAGGGGAAACTAGAGCTGGAAAGGGGACCACTATCTGATTGATAGTATAGACCAAAAACTCATCATCAGAAAATATGGTCTCAGAAGACATAGAAGATGAGATGACCTAGAAGAATGGTGTAGTCTCAAAAAATGGGACATTAGCAAATACAAGGTATCGATCCAAGGATGGTGAGTAGCATCGATATCGAGAATAACCAAGAAAAAGACATTTGGGTGATTTAGGATCAAGTTTTGAGATGTGACACATGTCCTGAACAAAACATGTGCATCCAAAAATACGAGGTGCAAGAGGAAACAAAGGCTAAGAAGGAAAAAGAATAGAGTATTGAATCTGACCACTTAGAATAGAGGATGGCATGCGGTTAATAAGGTAACAAATAGTTGAAACAACATCTGCCCATAAGAACCCGCATTTGAAACATTAAGGCTCGAGCAACTTCTAATAAGTGGCAATTTTTCCATTCTGCCACACCATTTTGCTGAGGTGTATAGACACAAGTTGTTTGATTGAGAATACCGTGCTGAAAGGTGTGCGATAGATAGTCTTTTGCACTATCACTTTACAAAATGCGTATATTTCTGTTAAATTGGTTTTTAATTTCAGCATAAAAAGCACAAAAGACAGCAAATAAATCTGAACGAGATTTTAAAGGATAAAGCTAAGTAACACGGGAAAAATCATCCACAAAGGTAATAAAATATAGATAACCAAGTTTAGAGGTAACAGGACATGGACCCCACACATCAGTGTGTACTAACTCAAAAACAGTACTAACTCAAAAACAAACTCAATACGTTTATTTAAGCGTGGAGAAAATGTTGTTCTATGGGGCTTAGCATACTAACATGCTTCACACTCAAAGGTAGACTCTTGCGACAGACTAGGACACATTTTCTGCAACACTAGAAGAGATGAATGACCAAACTGATAATGAAGTTTCAAGAGGGATGAGCTTGTGCAAGCAACGGATTTAGGCACCGCTGAAGAGGATTCAAGAACATATATGCCATTAACCAGGTTTCCTTTACCAATAATCTGCTTCGTCCCACGATCCTGAAAAAGATAATAGGTAGGAAAGAAGACAACATAACAGTTAAGTGTTTTGGTAATTTGACTGACTGAGAGTAAATTAAAGGGGAACTTAAATAAATATAAAATAAAGGATAAAGGAAGGGTGGAAGAGGGATGTGCTACACTAAGGCCATTGACAGAAGCAGTAGAACCATTTGCTAAGGTAATATGAGACAAATAGGTAGAAGAAGTAAAAGAAGATAGAATACCTGTATTGCCTATCATATGATCTTTTGTACCAGAGTTAATAACCAAATTACGGGATGATATAGAGAGGTAGGCAACGTGATTACCTGTATCAGCTAATGCAGTCATGGGTTGTGTAGGTTTTGTTGAAAGAGAAAGTTGCTGAAAGCGAGCATATTCATGTGCAGAGATAGTAACAGTGGTGGTTGACAGTTGAGGAGTCGATAAGAGTCCATCTTAGACCACCATATTAGCAGCTCTTCTATACCGACCATTCAGTTTCCAACAATTCCTCTTTACATGTCCTTCACCTTCACACTAAAAACATTTATGAGGACCCTGAGGACCCAAATTGACCGGTCCAGTCCCTCCACCACGATTCATATTACTGACAAAAGCAGCATTATCAACAAAATTTATCAGAATAGAAGAGGATTTACCATCTTGACACAAAGGAAGAAGGCACCTATAGAGATCAAAAAAACTGGGAAGAGTTCCACTAGAATGAATTTGATTGCGTACTACTTTATACTATGGACCAAATCTAGCCAGAAAACTATGAACAAAAGTATGTTCTTCCTGTTCTTGCATACTTTGAACATCAGTTGTTATGGAAAATCTAGATCTTTTTTCCTCAAAGATCTGTTTACAGTCATTGTAATACTGAAATAGGGTATGGTCTTTCATATCTGGGCGATAATATTGGAGCAATAATTGATGGATATGAGAGAGATCTTGTTTACTAGCATGCATAGACTCCAAATATTCCCACATTTATTTAACAGTATCACAGTGAGTTATAATGCTATCAATAGAAGGATCTAAGGTGTTTTGAATTTGATTAAACAACCTATCATCAACCATCATCCATTTCTTTCGACTTTCAGTCTCGCTCCGAGGTAGATCTTAGCTAGTTAAATGAGCCCCCTAAATCAACACTATTAACATATCTAGTAATAGTATGTTTCCTTGCCCATAGTCTTTAGCACCAATTAATTTTCAATCCGTGATTCTTGTATTACCCACCATAATTGTCACATCCTGAACTTGAAAACTTTATCATTGATATTTATATTCTTGGTTTTAGTTGTTGTGTTGACATATTTTTTATGAAGTACAAGTTGATAATCATAAGAATGGTAGTATAGGTGTATAAGAATTGTGTTGTTCGTATTTGTTAACATTTGTTGTGTTGGTGTTTTGTAGTTTTAATCATAGATTGTTGAGTTTGGATGGGTTTTGGGAATGAGATATGGTGTGATTGAGTGTCTAATATGAGTAGTGTTCGAATTACGCAAGTTCGTATTGGTTTGGGGTGTATAAAAATGTTTGACAGCGAGACAACACGAGGTCATGTTGTTCAACATGACATCGTGTTGTCCAGCCTTCCGAAGAAGAAAGTTGACAAAAGCTTGACACGTCGTCGTGTTAATGCAACACGGCGTGTTGGAAAGGACAACACGACGTGTTGAGGTAACATGAGATTGTGTTATGGGGTCGGATGGAAAATTTTGAATAAAAGGCCAACACGAGGTCGTGTTGACTACTAATCTTTAACCAAATTCTCTAGAATTTTTTAGAGAAATTGAGATAATTATCACTTAAATAAATAAATAATATTGGTTTAAATTAAAAATCAGGAACTGCTCTTCCACATCCACGTTTTACACCCCTCCCCCTTCTTCCCAAAGAAATTCTTCAAAAAACCTCCATGGATTTCAATCCTTTCAAAATTTCCACCTTTATATCTTGAGTAGAAAAGCTTTTAAGCAAGAAAGGTTGTGGATAAACTAGATTCATCCAAGAGGCAAGTGTATATCAAATAAGGTTTTATTAGTATTAAGCCCGTTTACCTTAATTTTGATGCTAGGATTTATAAATGAATTTTTATTGATGAATTCTTTTAAATCTTTGGAAAATCCTAATCAAGATTTTATTGAATCCTAGAAATGATGAATATTAAGTATATTTGTTTAGTGATGGTATGGGTAAAAGAACTTCGATTGATGAGGAGTTAGTGTTGTTTTCAAATGATGTAGAGATTGTTTTATTGTTTTAGATTGAAAGATTGCTATTTTTAGTTTCTAATGTTTAAGAATAGATTTTTGTTACAAACAATAGAGAGGTTGTGTTTAATTTTGTTTAAAGAATAGCTTTATTTTGTTCCCCAAAAGATGAAATGATATATGTTGGTTATAAGTTAATAAGTTAAAGCATATGGATTTCTTACTTTATATATATATATATCTTTTGTTTTGAGTGATAGCTATTTAAATGGTAAGAAAAGTTTATATGAACTAAGAGTTAAAAATCCATTTAGAGAATCCGGAGTTAGTTTGTGAATCATGAAGACCTATCTATTTAGAGATAAGCATGTGTATACACATTTGAAGTCGTATCGTTGCATAGCCGTGAAGAGTGAGTAAGTCCATGTATTGATAGGCGGTATTCTAGGGATATCCCGATTAATTGTTGTGTTGATGATTTGACATTTGGGGACTAAATCTAGTATTGATGGATAATGTTTTAACTAAAGAATTAATGTGTTTATAAATGTTTTTAACTATACTTTCTCTACACAATGTTACTGATATACACTTGCTGAGACTCTTGTGTCTCACTCTTTTACATTTTAAATTGTTTTAAGCAATAAAGTTGTAGAGAAGTGGGTAGAAAAGAAACCATAGGAATAGATAAGAAGGTTTGGAGCAAGGCCACCGTAGGAGACACTCTTAGGTCATCCATCTATGAGAATATTTGTGTGTACATCATGCATTAGGATGGCATTTTGGCTATGTCCCTCATGTTGTAAAGATGTTGTTTATGTCTTGTGTGTAGAACAAGTTTAAATTTAGTTGTGTGTACCATATTGTCAATAACAGGAAATAAAAGTTTCCTTTGAGGAACCTTGTCTGGAATGGTAAACCCCCAAGGCAGGGATTTCTCGCAGTCCATCCAACCCATACGTAGTTTTTAGGGTGGGGATGTGACAATAATTTCAGTAATAGTTTTCTTTTCATCAGTCATAATGAAGAAAAAATAAGAGCAGCAAAAATAGAGAGAAAAGTATGCGTGAATAGTATGTGTGAACTGTAGCAATGAACATTATCGATGAACAGTATCGATGACAGAGAAGAACATTATCGATGAACTGTAGCGTGAATGGTATTGTGTATTGATCAATGAGGTAAATTCCTTTCTATATATAGGTCTAGTATGCTAAGTATGGTAAATACATTACTTGTGTAAGCCCCTAATTTATCTCCTAATTAATGCTATACATAATGTAATCTCCTAATTTATCTCCTAATTAATGTTATACATATTTACGTTGTCTTGCACTGGCACATATGGTGTGTATATTAGATCACTGTCTAAGTTTTCTTTAGTGAAGTGTCTATTTATCCCAACATGTTTTGTTGTATCATATTGAACTGATTTGTGAGCGATGCTTATTGCTGATTTATTATCATATGATACAAGTTTCATAAGGTCATCCCACTTGATTTTTAAATCTTGAAGATTAATTTTGAGACGAAGAGATTTAGATATTCCTTGAGCCATCGTACAAAATTCTACTTCATTACTAGATCGAAAGTCATAAGAATCTCTCTAAGGAAAGTGCAATAACCTGATGTAGATCTCCAATCAATAATTGAACCTTCATAATCAGAATGTACTAACTTAATTCCCAAGAATACTTAGTTAATGTCTTTATTTCAAACTCCTTAGCTAGACAGTCACTCGGGACTTGTTACTCCATTTTATCAATCTCAGTTACTATAATGTCATCAATATATAATAATAACACTGTCACTCCGCCTATGACCGAATGCTTAATGAACAATGTGTAGTCCCCTTGACATTGTTTGTATCCCATGGCTACATGACTTTTGAAAATTACATGACTTTCAAAAATTTTCCAAACCAAGCTTAAGGAGATTATTTCAAGCCATACAAGGCTTTATTCAACTTACATACAATATCTGCTTGTATTGTGATCTCATAACTTGGTGGAGCTTCCATATAAATCTTTCTTTAAGGTCTCTATTAAAAAAGACATTTTTTACATTAAATTGTTATACATCCAAGTCATAGTTGGCAGCTAGAGACAAGACTACTCTAATGTGTTCATCTTAGCAACAAGAGCAAAATATCTTTAAAAAACATAGTTGTTAAGAGAGTAAGGCGCAAGGGGTGTGGCTTGCTCGAAAGGTGTAAGGTAGGGCATTCCCCCGAGGGACACAAGGCATACTAAAAAACAATAAATTATGAGGAACAATAATTAAAATATCTAAAATTTAACAAGTGTAAAACTAAATTTAAAAAAAAAAAATTTACCAACTCAAGCACTCTATCCTTTCTAACTTAATTTGAAAATCCAATAAGTAATCAGTACTAACTAGTAACTAGTTACTACTAATATACAATAGCAAATACTAAAAATTCTAAACTAATTATATCCTAAATAAGTCCATAAACCATGGCACATGTCACATAAAGTCTAATCACTAAATGATTCATATTGAATATCTCCCTCATTCTCATCGTCGTCATCATTTCCGCTATTAATATATTATCCTCATCTTTGAGGTCACTTTCTTCATCATCTATAGACATTAGAGCGAATCTTCTTTTACAACTTTGATTGCTCTGCCCACTGAACTGTATTTTATAAATTTAGCCTGCATTTCCAACTAAATTATATTCTATAAGTTTATATTGCATTGACAAATGATTATATTATGTACATTCATATTGCATTGTTAGATGAATTGTATTCCGTATTATATTTGCTCATTTTATTATAGCTATATGTGAATATAAACTTAGATTTAGTGTTTCGATGCTCAAGATTAAACAAAGGTTATTGATTAAAAAAAATCCTAAAGTTATACATTTATACAAAGAGCGTGCCCTAGGGACATACTTTGCCTGAGGTATGGTAAGGCACTTGGTTGTGCGCCTTATGATTTGTGCCTTTAACTACTTTGCTAAGTAATCAATCTCATATGTTCGGGTGTATGGCTCAACTACCAACCTTGCCTTGTATTGTACAATTGACCCATCAGTCTTGTATTTAATCATATATACCCACTGGCTTTTTCTAATTGGCAATTTTACCAAATTCCAGGTTTTATTCTTCCTTAATGATTTCATTTCCTCATCCCAGGTGTGCTTCCATTTTGCATTGTATAATGCCTCAGAATTTTTTTTGGAATGGTTATAGTATCAAAGATTTCCAATGAAGGTTTTGAAGGTTGTAAAAAAGTGTTGAAAAGATATGTAGTGTAAGAGTGGATATAGCAGTTTATTTGTACAGGTTCTAGTTTCTTTTCTAATTTGGAATTGACAACTCAAGATTTTTCTCACTATATTGAATCTCATTTCAATGTGCAAATTAGGCAATTTAGAAACTGTTACCTCATTTGAAGGAGTTGGATCTTATGCTGGCATATTCATAAGTTTCAAAATGAATCTGATTGGGTTTTCAACATTTGGTTGAATTGAAGGCCGAGAGCTTTTAAAATCTAGAAAACTAAGAGTAAATTCTCTCTCTTCTTTAAGACTTCCTCCACTAAAGAGAAGGTTGGAGAAAACATGTTTTTTCGCTCATGAAAGTCACATCTCTTAACAATTTTTTTAAAGGAAATGATAGCATTTGTACCCTTTTTAAGTTGATGAATACCTAACAAATATGCACTTTAGTGCTTTAGGATCCAGTTTTCCTTGATATTGATTACGAATGTGAACGAAAGCTATACATCCACCAAAAAAAGGTTGTAGATGGTTTGTAGTAGAAAAGTTAGGGTAAAAGGAAAAAAACACCTCCATTGGATTTTTTTAATCTTAAAACTCTAAAGGGTAGCTGATTTATTGAGATATGTGGCTGTTGAAATTTCTTTTCCCCAAAGATGTTTTGCCAAATTGTTTTCAAATAGAAGAGCTTAAGTTTTATCTAAGACATCTGTTTCTAATTTTGGCAATGTTATTTGTTTAGGAGTGTTCACATTGGAAGACTCATGTACTATCCCTTCTTCTTGACAAGAAATAGTGAGAGTTTGACATCTGAATTTTTTTTAGCAAAAATATCTACATATTTGGGGGCAATCATCAATGAATGTAACAAACAAATGTGTCTTACATACATTTGAAATAACTGGTGGTATTTATTTATCAGTATGTAAACCATAAAGAGGAACAAAGCTTCTTGTATTACTAATTATGAAAGGTACATGCTTGTGTTTAGCATTCACAGACGTCACAATGAAGACTCTCAAGGAGTACAGTGTTAAATAATAAAGAAAATAATATTTGGATAATTTTGAACGAAGAATGACCTAACCATAGTTCTTAAGGATGTAAGGTGCACTGAGGTGTAAGGGGATGTGCCTTGCCCGAAGGCATTGCGCGAGACGAGATGCGCTCCCAAGGGACATAAGGCGCACAAAAAGAAATAAATTATAAGGAACAGTGATTAAAATATCTAAAATACAACAAATGAAAAAACAAGTTAAATAAAAAGAAAAATTAAAGTTAGCAACTCAAGCACACTATTCTTCGTAACTTAATTCAAAATTCCAATAAATACAAGTTACTAACTAGTAACTAGTTACTACTAATATACTAATATCAAGTACTAAAATTCTTTTATAAAAAAAGTATTAAAAATTCTAAACTAATTATAACCTAAAAAAAATCATAGACTATAACACATGTCACAAAGTCTAATCACTACATGATTCATATATCTTTTTCATTCTCATTGTCTTCATCATCTCTGTTATCGTTATCAATATATTTATTCTCATATTTAAAGTCACTATCTTCATTATTTGTACATATTGAAGCAACTCTTTCTTTACCACCAGATGACACTTTAACCTTCTTTGTCTCTTAACACTTGAAGTAATGGTATTAGTGATTTTTTTTCCTACTCTTCTAGTATGATAAACACTTTCTTTAGCTCCAACCATCCTATTAACATCAAGCCATGTCAAATCATGATCTTCAAATACTCTTCAGCTCCAACAGCCCTATTAGCATCAAGTCTTGATCTTTGAGACGATGATAAAGAGAGTTCTTTTCTTGTTTTGTCTGTTGCCAAATATTTTATTTGTCTTTTGGACGGTCAACGATAAATAAAGACTGCGAATTAAAAAAATTATAAAATTATGCATTTGTATAAAAGGTGCATCAGGCGCGCCTTTTTCAATGCTAGCAAGGCACGCCTAGGCGTGCATCTTACCTGAGGTCGTGATTTATGTCCAAGTCGCACCTGAGGCATGCCTTTAACAACTATAGGCCTAACCTACAATGATACAAATATAGTTTATTTTTTATTGCTTATGATAGACTTCGATATCAGAGATGAGGGAGATTTGTCATTGAAATTGTTTAAGAAATTTGATTCCTTAAGTTACTAGAGACCATCTCATTCTCTAGCACGACAAATAATTTTTCCTAAGTTCTTCTTTTGAAATACACAAATATTTGTGTGAAATATAAGACTATAAAGTAAATCTTGTGTGAATTTTTTGTATAAATATTAGATTGATAGCTAGTTTTAGGACATGAAGAATATTTTTCAATGTTATGAGTGGGTTTATTTTGACATTTCCTATACCAGCAATGATTACTAGGGATCCATTTATTGTGGCTATTTTCCTATGGCTTGGACAAGAGAGATATGTGGTGAAGTGTTTGGATGAGCTGGTGTGAGCACGGGATTTTTACCCTGAGGCTGTGATGAAAATGGCATTTTGCCAGCTACTTTTCTTATTTTTTAAGGTTCGTTTGAGTTGTTTGAGACATACCGAGGACTCCGGCAATGCCCCGCGAAGAAACCGAATCAAATATGTCATTTTGAATTTTTGGGCCACCGGGCCCGGCCCGGACCCATCCTAACTCGAGGTTCCTTGCTTTAATAATTTTTATCAAAATTATTTTTACCCAAATTATTTTTATTTATTTATAAATAAATAAATAATAATGAGTGGTATTAATAGTCGAGACAAAAATTAAAAAGAACGGGAATTAGTGGAGGAAAA
>CAOJCR012199267.1:0-11321 GCA_948330485.1 Euphorbia neoarborescens | reverse complement strand
AATTTACTGTTACTGTAACATCAGTAATCTCTGATACATATTTGTTGAACTAAATTTAGATCCTAATCACTGATACTATTTTCACAGGTATCACTAAATTTGTATCAGTGAAGGTCAGTTTTTTACTAGTATAAGTATATTATATCACCAGAGAGTTATAGAATTTATACCTTATAGTGAACAATATGGTCCACCTTTCTTCCGCCTCTAACTTCAGCTTTTTTCTACACTTATCACCAGTGATACCTCAGCTAAGGTTTAAGGTTGAAAGTTTTTCTGTGCTATGGATGCCCTATTTCTTCTTGGATGGGTCTTACAGTATGCATTCCTTCTCTTAGACCTTTGTAGAAGTTAGTGAGGTATAACAAACATAAGAGTATTAGAAAACCACACAAGTTGATGTTTCTTTCCTCTTCTGCACCCTTGATATGAAGAGTTAAGGGTCTATTTATAATATATAACTGGTGTCTCTAGTACTATTTACCAACTCACTCCAATAATTAAGACATCAGGTGCCTCTAGTACTATTTTCGAACTCACACAAAACAACAAATAAAAGAGAATAATATAGCTGGTGTCTATGGTCCCGTTATCCAACTGGATACAATAATACATAATGAAATCTTATATTTTGTTATGAAAAAGATAGGATAGACAGAAGAGTCAAATGGCCAGTCACATGGCTCTTAAAGTAAATTATTCTACAATTTATATTGGAGATGATGTTTTGTTATTTGTCCATAACTTGGATATCTATCTCCATATTATCTTTAATATTGGATTCTTGGAGCATCTTTTCTATCCCTTCAGCAAGTGTTTGTCATTGTATTCTGCCAAGTTCATCCATGTGTTATGAGTTTCCAAGCACAAATTGAAGCTGGAACATTTTTCCCATAGTTTTCCACAGAGAAGTTGAGCTTTCTTTCGACCATTCACAAACATTTCCTATTCTTTGTTAAGATGAAGAAAGTGTTGAGTTGAGACAGTAACAAAAATCCTACAATCTCCGATAATTAAGTGCTCTTCATAAAAAGACAACTTTCTTCAAGACTTCTTTAATTAGTTCCATATGAATGACTTAACTAATAATCTTATTTTATTTAAAAATCTT
Organism: Euphorbia neoarborescens; assembly: GCA_948330485.1. Taxonomy (NCBI): domain Eukaryota; kingdom Viridiplantae; phylum Streptophyta; class Magnoliopsida; order Malpighiales; family Euphorbiaceae; genus Euphorbia; species Euphorbia neoarborescens. Next base: position 10,210 of record CAOJCR012199267.1, on the reverse strand, counting down.
CCAGTTCTTTTTAAATTGTTGATTATTAGTTCTCTAAGTTTTTACCAGTAATCTTGCTGATGTGAGATGAAGATTCCATATTTAATAAGAATAATGAATTTTTCCATCTCTTTGTTCCATACATGTGATAAGAATTTGAAAGGAAATTGATCATATTCTAATCAAATTTAATGCTGATTGTACCACAGTAGGGAAATAAGAGATCATGGCTGCCTCTTGAAGTTCTACTCCAATTATCTCCACTAGACCAGTTCATGAGTTTGGGTACCCGTCCGGCCTACCTAAGTCCGCACTCTTTGGATCGGACTTGGACAATAGTAATATACTTTCAGCTCGACCCGGTCCAAGCCCGTTAAAAAAAGGACCGGGCTTGGTTCTTTATTAATTTGATGGGCCGGTCCGAACCTGGCCCGACATATTAAATATATATAAAAAATTACATATTCACTAAATTTTGTCGGATAATTACATCTAAATAATATATACATAAGTTTATTACTAAAACTTTTCCTAATTTATATATTTAGTTTATATTTAGACTATATGATAATATTATAATAATATTTATTTCTTTACTTTTTTAAGTTAATAATTATATATATTGTTTTAGTATAATTAGTTGTTGAATCTTATTTTGTAAGTATATTAAACATAAACATATTTACAATTTCTTATTTTTAGCTTAATTCATTTATGATAAATTTCAATTTTTAGATTATTTTATTGTCTTTCTCTTATTTTTTTAAACAATAATATCTTGGGCTAGCCCAAGCTCGGCCCGAGTCCAACCCGAACTCGATCCAAACCCAACCCGATAAAATGTTTCTGAGCTTGAACTCAATATTTTTAGATGAAAATCTGATAAGCTCAGCCCGAACCCGCCCAAACCCGGCCCATAAACCGGTCTAATTTACATAAAATAATCTTTTTTTATATCTGCATTCTAACATTTTTCGCCTTTAATGTTTGAAACAAAAATTAGTTTTAAAAAATTTGATTGTCTATGAAAAAAAGATTAAAATTAAAATTTTTAAATAAAGTCAAACATTTTTAAGAGAAGCAGTAAATAACAATACCAACAAATTGATGCGGCTAAATTTAGCAGCAACAGCTACAACCAGCGCGGTTGGACGATAAAAAAAAAATATGATGTTACTTCCACTGTGAACATACAGAAAAATATCTATATTGTTCAGTACTATGATATTATCTATCAAAGTTGAACAAAAATGGATGAAAAACGTAATTTGATTCATCCATGGTCTCTTCTACAAATTCGCTTCCCTTTAATTGTTACGAATAGATGTCTTGTAGCCCGAGTAGTAAGACAAAAGACAAATTGATAGCCCAAATGCTATGCCCAGATGGAAATTGTGCAACAAATGTACGAGCATGAATCAAATGTCATCCACATTGGTTGTGTTTTGCATCTTTGCAGAAAAGCTTAACTTTAACATGCGAGAAATCCAGAATTGCCGCCCCAAAATGCTGCTGCTGCTGTGCTACGCTGAACTCCAACCCGTAGCATAATGCATTTGAAAGCCTGTCAAATTGCCTCTACTATAACTATCGCCACATAACTTGTCTCTACTTATAAAATAATTAGTCATTTTCTCATTTCTTCTAATTTTCAAACACCCAAAATTCAGAAAACATAATCCGAAAAACCATTAATATTAAACATAGCAAGACAGAAGTGATTGCTTTTAGTATCTTCAAATTTCCCTATGAAAAATCCTTGCATTTGAAATGAATTATTTACCAATCAATTTCATTGACTATTCAAAAACAGAACCAACTAAATTCAGAGGATTTACAGAAGTAGCACTGCCATCTAGGATTTACAGTATGCAGCAGTCCACCATTTACTTCACGTAATTCAGCGAAAGACGATGAATTAATCTTCTATTTTATTATAAACACACAATCAAATTACAAATCATGCTCCTCTGAATCAAACAAGAACTCACCAAGCAACATTTCCCTCTGCATATAAAGCAAAGAACCGTGTGCATTCTCGCACCTTTTTTACCAATATACCTTCAAATTTCAAGCCATAAAAATGGCACGACGCCTCTTTCTATTTGTCGAATAGAAAGTTATACAGGTGGCCGTGCCATCGTTGATTCAGAATGAATTAGTTGGCACTCACAAGAAATGGATGTTGACAGACTCCACACTCTATAGTTTCAGAACAGGAGCTTGGCCATCGTATAGATTAAGAAAATTTCATAGGAACTATCATAGTCCTGCAGGATCAAAGAATGAATTCAAACCTGCAAATTGACACTACAAATAGGACATGAAACTTCCTTCACCCGCCTTCCATATCCACCATCGGACTTGGATCCTGACATAACATAGTGAGCATTTTTATACACTACCGTCAGACATAATATTCAAACACAAATGAAGATTTTGAATTACTTCTGAAGAATACATGAATGACGATTTTGAATTACTTGAATTGAACACTAAATACTGAAGTAAAATTTTTATTAGTACCTGATGACTTGCATTTTTTCTCCATTTCCTACTATGAGAAAAGTACATTGAAAACTTGAATAAAAAGGTATAGATATGGAACGAGTAACAAAAATGAGTTCATAGTTGTGAACATTGTGCAAACATCATAGGATGCCTCAATTGCTTACCTAAAGCTTCCATTCAAAATCCTCATTCGACTTGCAAGGCTTAAATATAGGGATTAGCATTTACAACGTTATATTTACTTTCTTAATATAGCATTCACTGTTGTGTATATATATATGAATAAATTCATAATAATATGGAATTTGGTAATATTTTCCTAAATAACACGGTATCAGAGCTGCTTTTGTGTGCAGAATTTCATTTTTCTTGTTTGTCCAAATGTGCAAACGTTCTTTAAAAACTTAGGATTTCACCTTCTATTTTTATCTTCCATCTCTGGTCATCTTTAGTTCTCACTTCCACATTCTTTTGTTCTCACCTCTTGTTCTCGCGTCACCATTGGTCGCTAGATTGTCATTATGTGTCAACAGTGTCACCATCTCCGCCCACCGTTTCGTCATCAAGTTCCTATTTCTCAATGAAGTGTCATGAAAAATCTTTATTTACTGCTATGAATATTTCATTACTGTCGGTATGCAGAGTTATTGTAATTTAGACATAATGCCCTTATATGCAGTGTTATTTATGGTTAGTTAACTGTCTTAGTGTGCAATAGTTTTAAGTTTTCTTGTTGTTGCAATTGTGACATGAGTAGTTGTTAGTTATATTATCTCTTATTTTGTTTTAGTATGTTTTATATTTCTTGTATTATGTATGTTTGTTTCAAGATGGACTTATGCTTCAGCTTGATGGGTAGTGTTAGAGAATAGTTAGCTTAATTATAGGTTTAAATATAGATATTAGAATTTATAGATTCATAATAGTATGGAATTCAATAATGTTTTCTCAATATAGATTTATAATATAATATGGAATTCAATAATGTTTTTCCAAATAACAATTTCGTTCATCAAAGGTTGGAAATAACTTACCCTGCGAACAAAAACCCCAAAATCCACACCACATGCTATATATACACTTCAAAACAGCTTCATCAGAAACCTGGGGAAAACAATATGAACACAGGCAGCACCATTAACTACAAAACCGATGATACAACGGGCATAATGATGATTAAAAAAAAAAGTCAAAGCAACTGTGACATTTACTTATGAAAGTAAATGTGTGATGGAAAACAAAATAAAAATAACAAGATTTGAATCTCATTCCTTTAAGGATAACATTAAAACAATATATTCATCTCGGATCCATTTTACCCAACGGTCTTTTTCTTCATTGTCTGGCTTCATTAAGTTCATCCAATCAATCAACCCTTTTGCTTGGTTGTCTTGGAAATATCAGCAGATCTGTTCCCCGCATCCATCTCCTTAAGCTGCATTTCAAGAATAACAAAATAACTTTGCATAAACAAGCTTAGTGACTGCTTAGGAATACACCAGTGCCACAGAGTAATCGTCAAATAGCTACACAAACTTTGCATAAACCAAATAACTTACTAAAGTAACATTATGCAGTAAGAGAAGTCGTCATGCAGGCCATTAGCAGTTACATGTGGAACCATCTTCCTTGGCCGCTCTCCTATGTTGCACAAATATGGAAACGCATACGAAAAACGTCACGCATCCATCTCCTTAAGCTGCATTTCAAGAATAACAAAATAACTTTGCATAAACAAGCTTAGTGACTGCTTAGGAATACACCTGTGCCACAGAGTAATCGTCAAATAGATACACAAACTTTGCATAAACCAAATAACTTACTAAAGTAACATTATGCAGTAAGAGAAGTCGTCATGCGGGCCATTAGCAGTTACATGTGGAACCATCTTCCTTGGCCGCTCTCCTATGCTGCACAAATATGGAAACGCATACGAAAAGCGTCACTTCTTAAAAATATAGGAAAAGGAAAGTGTGGAGAAAACGTATAAATAACAAATTTATAAATATTAAAACTTTAAAAATATATTTATATGATTACATTTTTATAAAAGTAGAAAAAAATTTATTGGAGTAAAAAATATAAGCAAGTAAGAAGTTTAAAACAAATAAAAAGTCTAAATTATTGATTAAAATGTTTAAATCGAAAAATACCTTTTTAATTTGATAAAACTGTACTATAAATTTATATATAATTTGCTAAGTACGGTTTCTCAAATTATTAAAAACAAGTTTTCAAATTTTTTTTTATTTATAGAAACTCCCTAGAAATGTTAGGTAATGGTTTTCACGAGTTTGGTATCCGAACTGATACAAAATGTAGAAACATGTGGAATTACAACTTTATGTGCATCATAGCTGTTACCAATTGTACTCGTCGATTGAGCAGGTAATAAGAGGAACAGGCTTGACGACACCATATTTTTCGCAGTTTCATAGTTACAATAAGAGAGGGCGAGCCTTTGGTGCAACGGTAAATTGCTCCTTTGGTGACCTGTAGGTCACGGGTTCGAGTCGTGGAAACAGGCTCTTTGCAAAAATACAAGGGAAAAGCTGCGTACAATGTGCGATTACCCTCCGTCTACCCCCGCAATAGCCGGAGACTGCTTACGCACTGGGGACGCCCATAGTTACAACAAGAGGCAACACTACCCTAGAGTTAAATGTTTATCTACTACTATGTTACATATACATAGCCATGTTATGCAATCAAGAATTGTACAAAAAGGTTCCATGTAAATCAATGATGACGACGGGATGATAAAGTGTCAAACAACAATAAAGGCACATTCACAAGACCCAAGATTAAGGTACAAGATAATGCATTCAACGGCGGATACACAAAAAAAGCTAGATACCATGTGATGGATGGTCAACCGTCCGAAGTACCCACCACTTTTTTAGTAGTGAGCGTTTAATAATAATTCGAAAACTTAATGAAAAATCAGGCGTCACGAAAAAGGGCATTCGAAAGCATCTGTAAGAGAAATAACAAGCGGAGTTAATGGCGCATTCAATGTCAGATCCCAATATTGCTGGACATGACAAAGGAGAGGAAGAATTAAAAGTCAAACAAGTCAGTTGTATTACATTCGCCGAATCGCCAAGGGTCAAAAAAGTGATTGAATTGACGTGATAATGCGCTACTAACATCATGACATGACACCTGAACTGAAAAATGAGAAAAGATACACTACCCCAGTAGAGAATTCTCTAAGCTATTTATTACATAACATACTATCACTCTTAGTGCTCTAAAAAAATATTGACTTAAATTTGGGAACGACATTATCAAGTAATTTGGCTCTGACTAACTTAGTTTGCAGGTTGACTAACTCCTATAAGCTACCATTCAATAACACAGTCCAAAAACTAAATAAGGAGAAATAAATCACAAAAGCTAATTGCCATAGGCAAAGAAAGAATATATCTAACAAAATGTAAAGGAAAAGAAAATTTTGAAGTACCTGGCAATGTACATCCATGGTAACTTCTGGAGTCCACTCTAATAACATCTTTCTGTGTCTGCCTTTGGTACTACTGCCTGAACAATTTTACCTGAACCAGAACCAATCGATACATCCTTACCAGAAGGAATGTTAATTGCTCTCCCATAATCATCAAACAAAGCAGAATCTGATGATTTTGGAGCAGTTCCCCCGGCTCCGTAAGGCTCCATTTCTGCCCCTTGATAAGCATAAACAGCACAGCATCTCCATATCCATCATAACTACTCATACCATACCTGCTCTCCGACTACTTGTTATACAGATCCGACCCCAGATAAGAGCCGCTTCGAGCATAACTCCCATACTTGTCGTCAGAGTACCCAACGCCATAATCAAATTTAACAGATTTATCATACAAATTTTCATATGCAGATGGCACGAATGATCCTAATGAATTGAAGGACGGGCAACTGTACATGGAGGAGTATGGTGGATTGGCTATAGGGTTAGGATTTGGTGCAATTGAGGAAGGGGGAGGTGGAGAAGGTGCATTACCGGAATATGCCTGACTCTGATCAAACGGCGGGTAGTAAGAATCCGAGTGGCGGGAGGCTGATAAGATCCACGGCAATCACAATAACAAAAGTGTGTTAATAGATGATTGCAGTGCTGGAGTTGGTGAAGGAACCAGCGGGTTTGGGTTTATCGAAATTTTGAGGATAATCGGAGGGGACGTAACTAGTAGTGAACACGTCAGTAATCAAGAATACACCTGTTTATAGGTTTGGGTATCCGTTCGGTCCGTTTAAATCTGTACCTTTTATATCGGATTTAGACAATAGAAATACACTTTCGATTCGGCTCAGTCTAAACTTGCTATAGGCGGTAGAAAATAAGACTGGACTTGAGTTCTATATTAATTTGATGGACCGACCCGAACCCGACCCGACATATTAATAATATATAAAAAAATTATATATTCACTAAATTTTATCAGGTGGCTATATCTAAATAATATATACATAAGTTTATTACTAAAACTTTTTCTAATTTATATATTCAGTTTGTATTTAGATTATATGATAATATTATAATAATATTTAGTTTTTTGTTTTTTTAGTTAATAATTATATATTTTTTTTAGTATAATTAGTTGTTGAATCTTATTTTGTAAAGATGTTAAACATAAATATATTTACAATTTCTTTCTTTTAGCTTAATTTATTTATGATAAGTTTTAATTTTTAAGTTATTTTATTGTTTCTTTCAAAAAAAAAAAAGTTATTTTATTATTTTCTCTCTTAATTTTTTCAAACAATAATATCTTGAACTAGTCCGAGCCCAGTCCCAACCCAATAAAATTTTTCTGAGCTTGAATTCAATATTTTTAAATAAAAACCCAATAAATTCAACCCGAGTCCATCCAAACCCAACCCATAAATAGGTTTAATCAAGAATAATGACAATTATCAAAATTACCTTTCGTCATAAAACCTACCACAATCAGTAAAATTCAACTTCATAATTACTTTTATTTTAAACCATGCCTCCAAGCCATTAAAAGGCCAAAATACTGGCCCAATTCTAGGCCAAAATCAAGTCATACATCCCAAGGTTAGCCACAAAAACCACCCCACCAATGTCCATCTGCATCTCACATCAACCCCCCATCGAAGCTAATCCAGGACTACCCTTACAAGGAGAGTTTTTACTGCACAACAATCGTATACTCCCAACCACTCACAGCATGACACCTTAAGTGTTACACTGTGGAGTTCACAATATAATACCTAAGATATCATACTTTTATTGGTCCGAAAACACATTATTGTTATATTCTCGGACCATTTTAGAAATTCTCCTTTACAAGCCTCATCACAATTGACCTTAATCTATAATTTTTCTGGGGGTTGTCGCCAAGCAATCCTTATTGCGTGAAGATTCCCATTCCTACCCTTTTCAGTAAAAGCAATAGCAACCTCATTATCTCTTAGTTGCTCCTTCATAAAAAGACATCACCTCCATTAGTTGTTCCTCACCACAACAACATTTGAAAACATTTGGCCAATTATATTCTTTCCACTTCTCTGTGCACTATAAATCCTGGAACATCCAATGTTTCAAATTTCCATTGAAGAAACTGGCCTGTAACGCTGTAGGGATGAATCGGATCCAAACACATCGAGCTTTATTGCAGTTTCTCAGCACATACAACGTGGTTTTCATCTCATTACACGCGGAAGAACTTGACATATGCCGCCAAGCCCAATTCGCATTACAGAGAATGTACTCGTGCATTACTAACCAAGTAAAAACTTCTATTTGTTCAGCAATAAAGATATTCCAAATTAAATCCCACTCATTATCATGATTAGCATGATTTGAAGTCTACAGTAGTTGATAAGCAGTAGACACTGAAAATATACCATTAGATGTGGGACTCCAACACCACATTAGCAACATCAGAATTAATGGCCGAGAAAGCCCCCCAATTCCAAGCTCATTAGAATTAACATAATCAGCTAAACTTTGTCCTTCTCCTCTGGTAGGTCTCCAACAATCAAAATACTTCAGTAAAGCTTACATTAGGATTACCGATGTTTGCATAATATAGTTGGGAAGAGCTTACATAACAGATTTCAGTAGAGTGATCTTCCCCGCCATAGATAGAGACTTTGCTTTCCAACTAGATAAACGATTCTGCAAAATTTGTGAGAGATCAATATAATAAAATTACTGTTGTGGTGTCTAGCCCTTTTGTTGTGGCTTTATTATTGGTATTTTTTTGACTTTAAGCCACTCATTTTGGTCCCTTAAATGGTGTTTTGTTTTGCCATTTATTTGAGCTTGCTTAAGCTATATATATGATTAGAAAGAAGAGAAATGTGTGCAAGAAAAGTGAGTGATTAACGTGGTTGTAACAAAGTGAAAGAGAGTTGTCCTTTGTTCCAAATTCTGCTGTTCTTCTTCTCTGAGCAACCTTCTTCTTGCTCCGGTTGCCGGAGTTTCAACCGTTAGATCGTCGTCAAACTTGAACAGCATATTTTTGTGATACACATGCTGATTCTGAACGGTGAAGATTATTTTCTGAGGTCTGGAGCTCGGGTTTTTGAAGGGCAATTTTGGGTTGACAGATTATGTTTATATTTTGCTCTTTTTTTTTCTTCTTCTTCTTTGTTTATTGCTTCTCTTGTTTCCTCTTGTTGTTTGAGGATTGTGGGTGGGTTGTAAACTCTTGGTAGTCTGTATTGGGTTTATTTGGCCCTCCATTTTATTATAATAAGAGAATAAGGGTGGACTCCTCAAAAAGTCTCGTGGTTTTTACTCTTCACACCGAAGAGGTTTTTCACGTATAAATCTTGTGTTTGATTGGTGATTGTATTTTCTGGTTGATTGTTTTTTTAGTTAGATCCCTGCGGGTGTTGTTTGCATCCGCTTTAGGACTTTCAATTGGTATCAGAGCTTGGTTTGGCTAATTGGAATTACTTATGGAGTCTAGTACCAGTGGTAGTTCTATGAAGTTGTTGACATCAACCAATTATTCCATATGGAGACCGATGATGGAAGATTTGTTATACTGCAAAGATTTGTATGATCCGATTGATGGAGAAATCAAAGCGGACAACAGTATATCTAAATCAACCAAACCGGAAAAGATGGAAGATAAAGAATGGGATAAACTGAAGAGGAAAGCTCTAAGGACTATCAGGCAGTGGGTTGATGTGAGTATTTTCAACTATGTTTCTCAAGAGACCGCCCCGTATGATTTATGGAAGAAATTGGAAGGTCTTTTTGAAAGGAAGATTGCCCACAACAAGGCTTCTTTGATTAAGAGGCTTGTAAATTTGAAACGGAAAGGCGAGAAGTCAGTTTCTGAACATCTTAGTGAATTTCAAGATGTCATAAACAAACTCACTAGGATGAAGATTGTAATGACCTAGCATTTTCTATATATATAATTGCGTAAAAAAAAATTATAACTAAGTCATTAATTAACCATTAAATAACCAAATTCTTAAGTCATTAATGTACTAATTATTTAATAAACCCAAAAAAAAAATCCTCATAGCAAAACTTTAAAAAAAAAAATCCAACTAACTATAATAACTACTACAACTAAAATGATAGTTATCTCTCTTGATCCCTAAACGCCAGCCCAAAGCACCACATCACACGGCATCATCAGCAACATCTAAAAAATAAACTGCCACTGAGTGACAAGTAACATACAAAATCCATACACCATACTTAAAATAAAATACGACATACAAG